>JBDFRD010265847.1:0-10925 GCA_039654405.1 Bullina lineata
TGTGTGTCATAATTATCATTGTCAATGCTTCTTGTGTGTCATAATTATCATTGTCAATGCTTCTTGTGTGTCATAATCAAATGACACATCCCGTGTGTGCTGTTCTTGTTTTGTGTATTTGCGGTTAATTAATTCTTGCTTTTATTTTATTTGTTTTGTGCTTGTTTTGTTTTGTGAGTGGAGAGAGAAGGGGCGGGGTTTAATGATGCATTCTAATCCTGCGAGTCATTGAAGAGATAATTACACATTTCCAGTTATTTCAGCTAATATGTTTAAGGAACTAGAATTTAGCTGATGTAGTTGTGGTATTGGTGGCTGCTACTACTACATCATTTTTAATACCATGAGCGTTCACATTGTTATTGTAGTAATTCTATTGACCTTGTTCTTATTCTTCTGTTCTTGTTCTGTTCTTGTTCAGGTTCGTGTAATTTCCCTGGCTGAACCGAACCTCGTGCTGCACCAAAACCCACTTCAACAGATCACCATCTCACCCCTACCCTCAAACAAGACAAAAAGACATCCTCCATCTTCAGGACCCAACCACCCTCCTCTAAACTTCCCTGTCTCTCCACCTCCACAACCCACTTACCGTAAGTAAGCATCTACTTCCTTCACCATCATCACAACAACCATCACTACCACCACACCCAGTTTCATTCACCACCTCCATCATCACCCCACCACTTCCACCATCACCCCACCACTACTACAACACCTTCATTACCATCACAACTACCACGTCACCCGACCACCACTACCATCACACCACCATCATCACTACCCCACCATCACCATCACTCCATGAACGCCATCACCATCACTACCCCACCAACACCATCACCATCACCATAACTCCACGAACACCATCACCATCACCATAACTCCACGAACACCATCACCATCACCATCACCATCACTCCATGAACATCATCACCATCACCATCACCATCACCCCACCCCTACAACAGCACACCCCACTCACCTTCCTGCAGGAGCGAGGGCAAGGACTGCGACAGCTTGGACATGGCCCGGAAGTTGCTGCCTCCCTGCTGTTGCTGCTGCTGTCCGTCATCATCATCCACTCTCCGCGCCTGGATCTCCCTCAGCAACGACTCCTTCGGCGCCAGCTGCTCCCCCGGACCTGCCAGCTCCTCTCTAGACTTGGAGCGCCGTATGGTCAGCGCCGCAGTGGACACCACGCGCCCTGAAGCTCCGGTACTCGGCTTGGATGACCACTGTCCAGATGATGATGATGAGGCGGAGGCTGACCACTGTCCAGATGATGAGGCAGAGGAGGAGGAGGAGGGAGCTGCAGCAGCGTTGGTGCCGCGTTTGAGGTCTTGAGTCCGGGGGGTTGTCGAGGCGGCACTGATGGAGGTCTGGTTGGAGCTGGAGGAAGACGGCGTGGCGCCACTGATGATGGACATCCCAGGTCTTCCCGCGGCCACTACAGACGGCGCCGTCTCTGAGGAAGTCCTCCTCTCGGCACCGGAAGTAGATGAGGGTGGAAGCGGGGGCTTTGTCGAGGAGGAGGAGGCAGGGGGAGCATTTCGAGGTAGAGTGCTTGCAGCGAGCGAGGTGGCCGAGTTGATGGAGCTGACGGTGACGCCGGGAGAGGGCGCGGCGCTGGACGCTTTGCTGCTCGGCGCGTCCCTTTTCTTCACGTACACCCCGACCCGCAGGTTCTCGGAAATCCTTTGCTCCCTCGCTCTCGCCTCGTCCCCAGAAGCAGTGCCAGGCTGAGACGATGCGGACTCGTGGGTAAGGGACAGAACCGGGGAAATACCTTCTGTCTCGAGGACGTCTTCGGTTAGCTCCCTTGAATTTCGATTTGATTTGAGCTTTGCTCTCGCTTGCTCCAGTTCGTTGACGCCTCCGTTCGGGACGTTGCTGTTGCCGTTGCTGTTACTCGAAGATGCTGCGGGCGGTAGCTTGTTAATCTGCGGCTGCTGCTGATGCTGCTGCGGCTTGCCGTTGATGACCACAGGTCCTGCCGAGGCTCCCATGTTGTTGCCCTTGGTGAGAAAGATACGAGTGGAGGAAGGGGTTACCGGCCGTTGCTTGCTCTCGCTCACACACACGCTACTACTGGAGCGAACCACGCCCCTTCCGGCGAACAAGGCAGCACCGGAAGTGCCACCACGCGGCTGGCCAGCAGAGGGCGTGGGGGTGGCGTTGATGGCCGTGCTGCTGCCGAAGGACTGGGCCAGGAGTTTCACGCTGGGCAGGCCGCGGTTCTCGCCCTGGGGTTTGGGGTTCAAATCCGACACGAGGATCTGGGACTTACTTAAGCCCTGGCGAGCCCGGGCCTGTTGCAGGGGGCTGACGTAGGAGGAGGGGGAGGGGGAGGGGTGGGAGGGGGCCAGGGACAACTCGAAAGAAGAGCGCGAGGTTGAGGAGGTGGAGGAAGCAGGATGCTTTGGTGGCAGTGCCGCGGAGGAGGGAGAGGAAGAAGATGAAGACGAGGATGAAGATGCAGTGACGAGAGTTTGCGACGGTGCAGGCGACGAAGAGGAGGAAGAAGAAGAAGTAGACGCAGAAGCGTTAGAAAGCCGCTGTGTTTGGGGTAAGCTTTTAGACGAAGGCTCCACAGTGATGCTAGACGACACCCTTTGCTGTTGCCGCTTCTTGTACAGTCCGCCACCGGCTCCAGAACCACCACCACCACCACCACTACTACTACTACCACCGCCACCACCACCACCACCAAACTCCCGCCCCCCAGCTGAGCCGTTGACCTCCCCATTCCCAGAAGTCTCCTCCCCCTGCTCCCCCCGTCGACTAGGGGTTCCCCCTGTGCGTAAGAATCGTGGGGCGGAGGAGGGGTTGGAGGTAGCAGATCCCTTTAAGGCCCAAGTCCGCGAGGAGGCAAGGTTAGTGTTAGTATTGGCCGCGCTAGTGCGAATAACTGTGGGTCGAACATGGTTGTTATTGCCATTCACGGCCCCGCGTAGGACAAGGGGATCTTGGGATAGACTACTCCTACCCGTTCCGGAAGTGAGAGAAGGGGGCGGGGCCTGCTGGGCGGAAGGGGAGGAGTCGGCGGGGTGATTGACAGCGTGGAGCGATCGGCTGCGATGGATGTTGGTCGACTTGGAGGCGAGCGGGACGTCGGGTTGCGTCCCTTTGGCCGAGTTCCTGCGCTTGAGTTGCGACCCTTGTTTGCTCTGGGCCAGATTTTGCTGATAGGGGAAGCAGCGAGGTGTACCAGGAGCGGGAGGGGCAGGGAGGAGTAGGAGAGGGGAGGGAGGAGGGGAGGACGGACGGGGGGTAAAGAAGAGGGGAGGGAGGAGGGGAAGGAAGGAAGAATGTTAATGCTCATACGTGTACTAAGTGCACAATCACCAGTGAGGAGGTAAACAAAATGGTACATCTACTGGAGGATTAACGGTTTGAATCCTAGTAACCTAACCTACAATGCTATCTACAACTACAACGCTACACGCTACAGTTACTGTGTAGGAAATACGTGTCGAGGAAGCTCATAAAGATGTGTTAGTTCTATTGACACTTTTTGTGACTAGTCTGTTGATGAAGTAACATGTTCCACAAAAACAATTTATAATTATTCATATTATTTCTATTGTTTATACAGAACCCTGGGCATCTCCCACCTAGCATATCCTTCTATAGCACCTTTAGCTTAGACAATACATAGGCGTTTCCTTCGATTATCGACGTTTCTTATATTTCCATCTTCCTTTTACGAGCAAATCTGCAGATTTTCTTTATTTGATCTTTATAGGCGGTATCCTGTTCTTTCTCTAACTTCATTATCTTCTGCTGTTTTTTTCCTTCTATGGTGCGTATTTCATATTTAGGAATCAGGCAGGTAAAGCTATAGACAACAGTGACTTGGACATGTTAAGACAATTTATGGGGAATATTAAGATAAAAGCAACACATATTCGATAATCTATTATTTTCTTAATTTATACTGAAAGCAAGATGTTAACAAGAATACTATGCCTATATAGGTCACGATATAATGCGCTTTGTCTCATTAGTTTTTACGACCATTATGTATACAACACAATGCAAAACATATATTACGTTTTTTCTTAAACTTTTAGATCTATAAAGATAAATATGATAAAACAGATCCCATCCATAATATGTGTGCACCAAACTTACTAATCTTCAATGTAAATGAAAATCACAAGGAAAAAAAGGCTATCTCCCATACACACCGTCACCTCCAGCACCGCACCAGTAGAAAACCACACCAAAGTCATTAAGTCCAACATTAATGGGATCAAACCCAGATGTGCGCGTGTAGGGTGAGGGTGCTCTACAACCAAACAAACGTGAATGTGTGCGTGATGACTGACACACCGGGGACCGCTCAACCTGACATTTGTTTCATTCAAACATGTCACAATTAATACAGCTCCTAAATAATAATAACAATAATAATAATAATAATAATAATAATAATAATAATAATAATAATAATGATGATGATGATGATGATGATAATAATAATAATAATAATAATAATAATAATAATAATAATAATAATAATAATAATAATAATAAAGAGCAGAACAAGAAAAAGTCCCTACTCCTGGGGAAGACAACAAGAAAGCAAAAGGGAAGCAACAACATTTAATTTCATGTTCTGAATGGTACCGGCATATTCTGCTGGGGAAGTAAACCCACAACAGACTAGCGTCCTGTCTAGGAGATGATGTAAAAATCATGTGTTCCGCTACACCCTAGAGAAAACGGTATAAGCTTCCTCTCTATGGGCCTCATAGACTTTGAAGGAAGTTTACTTCACATAACTAATGGGCCTTATTGACTCCAACCCACACCATGAGAAAAGAGCCTTACATATGGCGTCCTTAGCACGTACGTAATGGAGGGACATGAGAAGAGGGTGAAACCATGGGGCACATCTTTAAATGATAAAGTACGTCAGAATTTATAGCTCTTTTTCGACTTGCGGCAATTCTTCACCCTCGAGATTCGGAACTGACTATCACTACTATTGGTGTCTAATTACGTTGTTTACTGCTGACTGACACTGATGGATGCTGAATTGGGACGCTCTCTATATATCTACTATCTACGACTTCCTCTATTCTAGACTCGACGTGTGGATCGCGAGTTCATTCTTCTTCTGTTTCTTTCTCCTTCCATGTGATTTTTGTTGTTGTTATTGATCTTGTTGTTGTTTCCCTTAAAGACAGTAATTGTCGACATGTTCGGTCTCGTCCTGTGACGTCATTGCTTTTCATTGCGATATCGGAGTGAACAATAAACTGCACTGAAAACAGATCACGTGAGAGTTTTATTTGCACATGGTGCGTGGGGAATTCCCGAAAAAAACATCAAAATGCACAGCACAAGAGGAAGAAGAAGCGCTCCCACTCCTTTTTTTTTTTCAGTTGCCACACACCTACTGTGTCTCAGCCTAAAGTTAATCCAATAACCTTGAAGTTTTAGTATCGATAAGTCCAAACCACCAGCACAACCTTTGAACCCGATTAATATTGAATGCCTATTATTTGAGCAATTACTTACCATATATAAAAAGCGTTCACATACAAAGCTTCACTTATAATTATAGCATGTATCTATCGTTGTAAGATTTGCTTATGGAATCTTTGTAACTTTGCATAATATGGTAATGTTTCATAATCATAAATTCAAACACAATAACACTATATGACATAATAACATTCTATGAGATAAATTATATATATTATAGAGAAATATATTGACATGGAAACACCGCCCGAACCCTTCCCGCGGTAACGTAACGTACTAAGAGGCCCATAAGTAGACACAAAGGCGCTGCTATTCACAACACAAAAAGCAAGGGGCATAAGCATGCAAAACACGAAGAATAAGCTTTTTGTAATGGTTGTCTCCCTTCCTTTACAATTCTCGCCGCCAGTTTTCTTCCATCCCTGAAAGACTGAGTTGTGCAGACGTGCAAGAAAAAAAAAGTGTACAAGCGAAAGGAAAGATGGAAGGGTTGGGGTGGAGGGTGGGGGGAGAAGCATCATGGCAATATGGAGGAGTGGGGGGAGGGTGGGAGGTGGGTTGGAAGCGATTTGGGTCGAACTGACGTTTAACGTTGGTGATGGAGAAATGAGTTCTGATGGAAAAGGACGCCTATACTTTAATATGATGCTAATGAAGGGTTATTGTTACTGTTCATGATGATGATGATGATGATGATGATGACGATGACGATGATGATGGTGATGTGATGATGATGATGATGAAGAAGAAAGGGAAAAAAACAACTTTATATCGCATTGCTTGAGTAAAAAAAAAATCTTCACCACGAAACTCATTTCTCCATGACCTCCATAACGTCACGTGACCAACTCAGCAGCAGGACGGCCCCGCCCACATCCGGTTCCTGCCTTACCATTACCAGCAGCAGCAACGTCCTCATCCTCCGCAGTGATCCCCCACGGCACAACAAGCCATAGCATAAACATAAAGCACAGTTGGTATCATCGACAGCATCCATGCACAGGCACAGAGCATCATGCATAGAAATGTGAACTAAGTGAAGACATTGAAATACACAGAAGAGAAATATCGTACAATTTGCTACACTTATGACGACATATGTGCAAAGAGAAATACATGACGTAAGCTGTCGTTCGCTGTTTACTGACTTAAGAACAGCCACTGCCTCCCGCTGCAAACAGCAGTTGAAGAGCTCAGTGCTAAAAGGACTTGTGTCACATTTTAATGAAAACTCAGTGGACACCGCTCACGCTTTTGTCAGTGGTCCAAGACTGAAAGTCGGTAGTTTTTATGTTGATAAAGAGAGAGACAAGGAAGGAACAGGACAAACGAACATGGTCAGAACTGGCAAAGTTATCCCAGGACAGAATGAAGTGGAAATCCCTTTGTGTGTGGCCTATACCCTGATAAGGATGAGGGGGATTGATGATGAAGTGGAAATCCCTTGTGTGTGGCCTATACCCTGATAAGAGTGAGGGGCAATGTTGATGTTGATAAAAGTACCCAAGTCAACTGTAAACATCATGAATTGTGCGATTGTAAAACCTGGAGTGGAATATGTACCGAAATTCGTTGCTGTCGGTGTCAGTTGAGTTTTCATTAACCCTTTGAGTACCAGTGGTCGATATATCAGTTCGTGAATACGATCACAAATTTGTTTCCTTAACCTTCCGACACCGTAAAGAAGCCAGGAGTGAATCATGACATGAATTTTCTAAAACAGCACTCATGTTCAAACACACTGATAGTTTGTCTTAGCACCTTGACTGTAAACAGGATTTATAAGGAATAAGCTGGTTTTAATCAGTAAAACGTCTGGTACCCAAAGAGTTAAAATGTGACTTAAGTCGATCTACTTTTATCACTGGGCTCTTCAATTGGTATCTTTGTTTGGGGAGGAAAACGTTCATTGCCTTACAAAGGAAACGATATAGGGCATCATGAAAAGAAAGGTATATATAAAAATAAATGGCTTGAGCTACACCCCAGCTAAATTTGCACTGCCATGATAGAAGTGCATCTTGATCTAAAAGGTCACGGCCTGAGAATTGAACCGTGACCTCTTGGACCCATGTTCTTAGCACTACCACCTCCATGGCTGAAGAACTCTAGAGATAACCCGGGGAAAAAAAAAAGGGGGGGGGGGGGGGGCTCAATGATTACAATTTTGTTGTAAAGAACAAAGAAACGTTGAAGAAGAAATTATGAAAGCATGATTCCCCCGAGGAGCGGAGCAATGAAGACCAAATCAATAAAAAGTCAAGCAACAAAATAAACGGAAGAATAGCGGAAGTCGGGGGAGACAGGAAGTGACGTGAATCCTCGTGACATGCTGTCAAAATATAAGTTTGAAAAAGCGTGACGAATGATATGAAACGAAACGAAAATCTTCTGCAAAAAAATAATAAAAATAAATTGAAGAAAAACCGGGAAGTAAAAGCACGCCCTGGGTGAAGATAAAAACGAACCCCCAGAAAGATAAGACAAAAAAGAAGAGAAATAAAATAAACACGTATTAAAATAACCACATTGAGAAACACAAACACGCATACATACACAAACACAGATACATACACAAACACACAACACACATGCGGATAGATTCAGATCTACGCCCGTACACTGCACACTATCCAGTAAGTCAAAAAGTAACAGTAAGAGAGAATGCTTCCAATGATAAGAACGTCACAACACAAAACAAAATCGAGACCGTTCGACAATTACTGTCTTCGAAGCGAAACAAAAAAAACAACAATTACACGAAGACACAAAGGAAGAGGAAAAGAAGAAAAGAGAAAAAAAAGGAAGAAAAAGAAAGTAGAATGACTTAACTGAAAAGGCGTCCTGGCATACTCCCTTACTGTTACTTTTTTTTTTTTTACTTTGTTTATCGGCAACCCCCATTTTATAGATCTACCACCAGGCCTATACAGTAGCATCTTCCCTGGGCGATCGATCGGTTTGGAAAGCAGGTTCTAATTTGGTGCGCACCATCACACCGTCTTGCACTCATAATAAACGAGGCTGGACTCCACTCTACCTCACACGCACCAAACCTTCGGTAAGAATTCACCCACGGATTACGTCACGGTAGACGAGTCACGTGATTGTGAAGGTGCCTGTCGTTGTGAGTACCACAGCAATGACCTTGAGGCTCACGGAGACCTTGACCCCATTCAGACTAGCCATATCGATACATCGACTGCTCGACTGACCTCTTTCGGAGAGAATACAAGCGATCGAAGTCGACTTCCGTTCTTTTTGTTTTGTTTCGGGGAGTTTTTTTCATCGACTACATGAATGTACTCTAAAAGGTGAAAGCCTGACACGATGATTCGTAAGGGAATTATTATGTAGCCACTGATGCGTGCACTAATAAACATGGATAATTAATCAACGGAGACTTCGGCTTTTTCAATGGCACTTGTTTTTCCAACCAAAGCATCGTGTTTAAGGTCTGCAGGGTTGCCCTAGGTTAGAGAATGAGCTTGGAATAATTTATTTCTGCTCACACAAGAACACTGCTTCTGAATAATGAGTTTGGTATTGACTTTGATGTCCCAGCAATTTTACGCTATACTCTTTTTTTTCTTCTTTCGCGTTTTCTCTTTTTTCTTCTTCCCTCTCTTCTGTACAGTCTTTCTCTCTATCTATCACTCTCAGTATTTACTCTCAATTCGGCCTCATTTTTCTCCTCTTCGCTTACCTCTCTCTCCACGCAATACATCTTTCTCTTTGCCGTGGCCTCTGTGTATGTTTAACTTCCGGATGAACTTGTTGTTGGACACTAGTTTATTTGTCGAGAAAGTATTCAGACTGTCAATGCATGAAGTTCGCTGTCTTCCTCTGCTTCTTTTCCCTTCAATTTTTTTCACAGAGTATGAGTTTTTCTAGTCCTTCTTTTCTGCTGATATGGCTAAAAATTTAAGTTGTCTTTTTCTTATTGTTTTCATCACTGTCCGCTCCACATCTGCAAGTTGTAAAACTTCTTTGTTGGTCTTTTTTTCTGTCCAGGATATTCTCATTAATCTTCTTACGAACCACATTTCCGTAGCCTCCAGTTCCTTTTTTGTCCTATTGGAAATAAGTATTAAAGTCCGTAATAAACATTCTGCAGACTTCACGTCAGTCAGGCTTTGACGTGAACGCACTTGAAACATAGATTATTCCTAGAGATGATACCTGCAATTACACATGTACTTGTTGAACTAAGGTAACAGGGACGATCAAGATGGGTTCATCAGGGACAAACCATTTGAGCTTCAGAGTAAACAAGGAAATGCGCGCGAGGGACGTGGGAAGGAACAGTACCTTTACACAGTGTATACATGAAAATATATTGTAAACGATATTAACTCGTAGGTCTTGTGTGTTTACACATTTGCAAAAACCTTGTGCGTGCATGTAGACCAGCTGGGATGGTTTCATTGTAGGCCCCATTGTTGTTACACATGTAATTTTGTCTAGCGTTTTCCCTCATGTGCAAGTGATGATTGACCATAGCTAATACGGGTTTTATGTGATCAGTGAAGATGTTATTATACCACCCCCCTTTTTTTCGGGGGGGGGGGGGTTAAAAAATGGGGTGGGGATGCATTTTATCGTGTTGTTTGAAAAGAAAAATCGCATGAATTCATGAGAGCCGTCCATTTTCGTTCTCTGATCAGCTGTTGCGTTGAAAATATTAACCCGTTGACTGTCAGCTATGAATCAAGGCTGAATCCTAGCAAAAAATGTTTAAGTGAGAACTTGTTTAAAAAACCCATGAAGAGTTCTTTTTGTGTAAAAGAAGTGGGTGTTATGCTGTTTAAAAAACCCATGAAGAGTTCTTTTTGTGTAAAAGAAGTGGGTGTTATGCTAATTAGTATTAGAATTAAAGACTGAAATCAGGATCCAGCGAAGGAACACAATTATTGTTGGTAATTAGCATAATATTGCTCTTCGTCGATCGCTGAATTTGGCAGTGAAAGGGTGAACTGTGGATGCCCATGGTGCATAGGGGAAAGGGTGAAACGACAAACTATACGCACTACTTCTTTTCTCAAGCGTACCGGTAGTCATATTAACTTTGGGTTAGTGTCTTCTTCAAGCGAAATTTATGGAGCAATCATATTAGCATTGTTGTGACGCAGGTCTGTATTCCTATCGTCTTTTAAAACGCATAGGTCAAAAGAATGTAGTGCAGGTATCAAACTCCCTCACATGAAAAAAAATAGTTCTGAAACAGGAAGGAAAAAAAGAATGAAAACATATTTACTTTGTGGAAAAAACGCTTATTGTTATTCACATATTTTAAATCTTTTCGCTATTTAGAACAAATGTCACCATGCAATTGAGTTACGAAATTCATTGCACACTTCCTGTTTGAATTACGCACTGTATAAAAGTAGGCCTATGTTTAGTATGTGAAGTAAACATAATGTCGA
>JBDFRD010265958.1:0-10925 GCA_039654405.1 Bullina lineata
TTATTATTATTATTATTATTATTATTATTATTATTCTTATTATCTAGCTATTATACAGAGGCCAAATTATCTATATTCATTTGTAGGTAGCCTTCGCCAGTTTGCAAGTTAACCAATTAAAATTGTCGACTTCAAATTACATATAGGCCTGTAGGCCTTTGGACCATGACTAAAAAACCTTCGAGTCAACAGTCGGAAGGGAAGCAACTTCAAGAAAAGCAAACTTCGTTGTATTAAATCATTATTACTTCCCTTGAATAAAACAATGTGTCATTGATCTATTATTATGGGCCAATTGTGTTTGTGTTTATGTGTGCGTGTGTGTGTATGTGTGTGTTAATCCTTGACCAGGAAAATTCAGAAAATCTTTTTTATAATTCGTTTATTTGATTTACCTCTGGGTGCAACCTTTCATTGAATTGTTGTTTAATAATTTGATCCTCAAGTTTGACACCAGATTCACTGACATGGTTTTGCCAATTTGTATTTCACACTCTTGATCGAAGGAAATTACATTGTCTTTGTAATTTCTATTGTTTCATTTGGACATTTAGGTCTAGATCTACCTCATTCGCGGTGAGTTTCAGATATCAAGTCGATTACAGGTTGTGAAGCCTATGTCAAAGATGAACATTTCGGCGTCCCGTTAAAACAATCAGAGGCCCGTTCATTCAGTTAGAAAGAAGAGCTAGGCTAACAAATGACGTCACTGCGACCGACCATCTCCGGCAGGTGATGACAGAGCGCAAAAACGGTCCTGGGGAAAACGTTTTTATACAAAGATTAAGCAAGTGTATACCGGAAAAGAGGGTGAGTATCATTTTATCTCGAACTGACTTGTGTGCAAATTTTCATTGCATGTAACTTTTCGCCGTCTGAACCCAGATATTGGCCCCTAAAGTTAGGCAGTGTGCGAAGAAAGGCCATGGTTGGCCATTCAAGCAAACAGTGCATTAGGCACTGGGCCTGTAAAAACACACTCATCACATGAGGAGAGGGTTGGCATTCGACGGCAGCTTCATTTGTCCCACCGAATTTGCAAACTAAAAGGTTGATATGCACTTTGGACTTAAATGACCGTGTAACATGAACACGCAAAGAAACAGTGAATTGATAATGTGTCACTTTAGTTTCTGCTGTGTGATTTTTTTCCTCCTCTTTTTTTCAACAATTCACAGAAAATTGAGAATGGGAAAGGAAACGTGTGAGTGTGGATTTGTGATTATTTTGTATGTCATGTGTGTTTTTGGGGGAGTGGGTAAATCAGGGAATAAGAGTATGATATAAAGTTTGGATGAGTAAGGCTTTGGCCGTTTCTCCTTTTTTTTTTTTTTAATCTGTCTCAAGACTCAAGAATTTCATGATTATGGAGAACTTAAATTGTGTCATTCACATTAGTCTCATTAGTAGGCTTCTTTACTAGATTCTAGATCTAGATAGGTGTAGTCAGTGTAGTGTTGGATTTGTGTGGCAAAGTGCCTATATTGTACAAAAATTAAATTACGAATACACATGGACATCTTGGGCGATGCTTTGTGTACATATTAGTCTTCATGAATGTTGGTTTGATCTAGAAATAATACTGAATTCTTTTCTTTTGTTTTGAGTTTGAATCTCAGGGAACGTTTCCAATGACATGATAAAATATAGCGCTTTTGTGTTTTAATGGTACTGTTTAATTAGTTTCTTGCTTACAATCGGTCCAAATTTTTAAAAAGTTTTCACTTTTTAACTCATCAAACAGTACTGAAACCACAAGAAAAGAAAAACGGGAAACATTCTCATTTTAGATTGGAGGATGAAATTCAGTTTAAAATGACTTTTGAGAAATTATTTCACTTTCCTCATGTGACCAAGCTTGATCTAGTGAATGCCATTACAAGTATCAGTTTAAAGCAGAAATCCCTGTTCCCATTCATAAATGTTTGGAGCGATAGTTCAAGTTAACTTTCCAAGTTTCTCCGTCTGAAGACATCTTCTAGGTTACCCTCATTGAATGGTTACTAATCAAAACTAAATTGGAAGTACATTCATTACTAAAATTCTTGTCTTAATCCCGCTGTGATTTGTAAAGAATTGGGCAGATACAGAACTTCCCTCCAAATCGTTAATTTGCAATGTATCATTGAGAGTATTTTCAAGTTCACACTGTCATTATTACAATACTTAAATTTTATGCTTTCTTTCAACTACCATAGTACTTTTATCTCGTTTTGTCCAGGATCAATTTAAAACATAATAAATGCAGAGAAGCCCCCAAAACATTATTAAAAATGTCATCTAGTGTTGACAAAAACTACACATAAATTTCTAGTTTCTATCTCAAATTAGGAAATGAAAATTGTTTGTGTCATTTGAATGGGAGCAGTTGTTCTTATAATAATTACATGAGGTGTGCTTGAGAAGTTTATGAGGTTTATGGTGAAAATTCAAATGCAAGACAGAATTTTTGTTTTTCATTCTCTGGTAAAATCAACATTAAGAAGTACCTGTACATGTTTAGTTCTCATTATTAGTTCCTTCGCTTTATGGTACAGTCTTAGAAGAAGAATTCTTTTGTGAAAGAAAAAGAAAAGCCTCGTTAAATAAATAACCATCAGTGATAAAGTGTTTGATATATGAGCTCAGAGTAAACTTGTATCTCGTTTAAATAATTTTTATAATTAATTATATTTACTTACAATTATAATTCATACCATGTAGAGTGTCATACCTTGCTTTGAGAAGTAAATGTTCACTTACGACTTGTAGTGGCTCAGTTTTCACACATTATTTACTTCCCAAATATCCATTTAATTTTGTTTTCTGTATTTTAATTTAATTTAATTTTAGATTGAAGTATTTTTGTTACAATGAGTCTCCCAGGTAACAATGTGTGTGTCGCTTTTCAAAAGAGAAAAAGAGTATTTTGCTTGATTTCAAATTGTGTGAGTTTTGAGCTTTCTAAACTATAATGCAGAAAGTTGGTGTACTTGTTAACTTCAATAGAAAAGTCCTGAAGCTTCCTGAAAAATAGGTCATTTATTTTATTACGTTGCCTCTGTTATTTTTAATGTCCCTTTATGGGGGTTGCCAAAACTGTCAGTGAGTTTGAAGAGTTTGAAGTTTTGTTGTTGTTTTTTCTTGGACAGAATTTGGTGCTTTTAATTTTCTTTCCATTGAAAATAACAACCTGGTGTTTGCAGCACAGTTTTATGCAATCATAACCATAATATAAACATTGCGCAAAGATGGATTTGATATCTTACAACGAACAAAAGACTACAGGCATTTCTGAGAACGGTTCGTGAGTACATGCCATGTTCATGAATAAAAATTTAAAAACGCCGTGACATGTTTGTGAAAACAGTTCAGTGACTACATGACATGTGTGCGTAGTAGGCTCCAGAATCCAGTACTGTCTGAAGGCTCTTGAGGAACTTCATCCGAGGTAAGCTTTCCATGTATGCTGAAATTATTCCATGCAAATTATGTTGAAAGTAAAGAAGAATATTGGAGAAAGCTTACATACATTGAGGATTAAAATTGAAATGT
The DNA here is from genome assembly GCA_039654405.1 of Bullina lineata. Classification (NCBI taxonomy): domain Eukaryota; kingdom Metazoa; phylum Mollusca; class Gastropoda; family Bullinidae; genus Bullina; species Bullina lineata. The sequence goes on from JBDFRD010265958.1 coordinate 3,535, forward strand.
GATTTATTTTAGACCATGAAGTGAACACATTTTTTTCCAACAATAAAATTTAAAAGAAATAAGACAATTACGTGTTTAACTGGAGAAAGCTGAAATGTATTTAAAGTTTGTTGGAAAATATTGCAGGTTCCTGGGATATAAATGAAGCCAAACCAATTATTGGACACATTTCTATCTTGCTCAAGATTTTTGTCTTTGACTGAGTGATATATTTCTTCTGTTGTGAAAAATTTGTCTCAAAGCTTCCTCCTTTTCAAAACACTTCATCATAATATGTAAACAGAGGTAAATCATTTTTAACCGTAAAAATCTAAATGGCCTATATTTCAGGAACTGTTGGGATGTTCTTCCTTTATTTAATTCTTTACATCATTGTGTGTCAAATGCACTGGCTTTCTGCATGCCAATTTAAGGTTTGAGTGTTTCTCGATTGACGAATGTTCAAAATATTCTTTTTTTTTCATTAGAAGTCCGAAAGAAAATGGATGAGTCAGAGGAAGTAGTTGCTAATTTTAATACAACTTTTGTGACATTTATGCATGCTATTATGATTAAAATACTGTAGTATGTTCTTGATGCGTTAAAAAAAAGATATTATGATATTCTTGAGTTCATTTCATTGTTCCTTTCATCAACAGGGTAGATGGACAGTTGTGGAGTCATCAGACTGTTGATTTATGAATCAATAGCCTGATCATCTCAAGGAAAAGTACAAATCTACTTTCTGACTGTGTCAATTCATCTGAAAAAGACTTCTCTCTTGGAAGTGATGACATGTTACGGTGAAGACAACATGCTGCTCTCTGCCCTGATACGGCAGATGATATCAGGAGATGAGAGACCTGGTCCTTCTGCAGAGCATGATGCAGCAGAACGAGGTCTGTCCTCTGTCTTGTTCCACCCAGACATAGAGCGGAACATGTCTCTTGAAATGCCTGTGCCTGATGCCGATCGAAATCCGCCTCACTCAGCGTCTCTCTCTTACCGAGAGTCGACTACGTCCTTCGATATGTCTCCTCTTCATGTTGAGCCTGGTCTGTCTCTTGTTTCTCACTCAGTTGTGGAGCCAGTTCCATCCAGTGTTGTTACTCACAGACATGCCGATAGTAAACAAAGACACAAAAGAGATCAGAAGTCCAGGAGCCAAAATGATTTACCTGGCAAGAAAACGTCCCGAAAGAGACACAGAGATGAAGGCCAGTGGAAGCGCAACAAATATAAACGACTGAAGAACCAAGGCTTGGAGTACATCTCTCGCAGTGGAAAACCAGTGCCAGCAAAAGTGATAAGGCCCGGCTGCACTGACAAGTGCAGGTTTAAGTGCCACCAAACTTTCCTTTTGTCAGATAGAGAAAGCATCTTCAAAGGATATTGGTCTTTAGGAGATACAACGGTGCAGCGGCAGTTTATTGCAGATTGTGTGTACAAAATAAACCCAAGACGTCCAGTACGGAGAGAAACAAAACCCTCCCGCCGAAGACAAACATTTATCTACAAGCTATCGAAACATGGAGCAAATTTCAAAGTCTGTAAGACATTTTTCCTCGACACATTGGGAATCAGAGAGGATACTGTCTTTGGTGCTTTTAAAAAAGTGAATGAAATTGGCATTGTTTCCCCTGACAACAGAGGGAAACATTCAAATCATAAAAGGGTGAATGAAGAGATAAAGGAAATGGTAAGACAACACATCAAAAGTTTCCCAACAATACCATCACATTACAATAAGGAGACCCTGTGTTGCCTTTATCTTAGTCCGGATTTGAACATCAGCAAAATGTTCAAATTATACACAAGTAGATGTAAAGAAGTGAATGCCCCTTGTGCCAAAATGAGCATGTACCGTGATATTTTTCATTCTGAATTCAACTTCACATTTCACAAGTTAGACAAATGTAAAGAGATAAATGTACAGCCTCTTTCTACAAGTATCTGCCCCACAGTGTTTCACTCTGATATGAATGTGGCGTTTCCTAAGACAAGAACGGACTTGAGTGAAGAGTGCTTAGCAGTGAGTAATACCTCAAATCAAAGGGAGGATGACATTGACAATCCTCACAAGCAACATTCCTGGAGCAAGGAGGCTGCTCTGAAGGAAAAGCGAAATAAGCACAAATTGTTGAAGAACAGGGGACTGCAGTACACGTCAGCCAGTGGAAAAGCGGTTCCTGCGAGGACTTTAGGGCAAGGGTGCACTCAAAAGTGTAGGTTTAAGTGTCATGACACATTCCTGTCTGCCTACAGGGAAGCCATTTTTCAGCATTACTGGTCTTTAGGTGACATTACGAGCCAGCGTCAGTTCATAACTAAGTGTGTGTACAAAATGAAACCACTTCGGCCAGGTCGGAGAGAAACAGATTCTTCTCGCCGACGGCAAACGTTTGTCTACAAGCTTTTAAAGGACGGAGCTGAGTTCAAGGTTTGCAAGACCTTCTTCTTAGACACGCTTGGGATCAAAGAGGACACTGTCTTCGGAGCTTTCAGAAAAATGAATGAGAATGGCTTCGTTTCTCCCGATGAGCGTGGAAAACACGCGAACCACAAAAGGGTGGACGAGGAGATCAAGGAAATAATCAGAAAACATATTGAGAGTTTCGCAGCGGTGCCATCCATTTACAGCAAGCAGAATCCAGCCTGTCGTTATCTAAGCCCAGATCTGAACATCAGTAAAATGTACTGTTTGTACAACGAGAGGTGTAAACAGATGAATTTACCATGTGCCAAAATGAGCATGTACCGTTACATTTTCCACTCAGAATATAACCTGGCATTCCACAAGCCACGGAGGAATCAGTGTGATAACTCTTTGACATTTGACAGCACTCGGGGTCTTGGGGAAAGAAACACTATTCAGACCGAGCAGCATTGTCTTATACACAAAGAGTTGCCAAGAAAACTGAAGGGTGACGTAAAGGAAGCGTGTGGGAGTGGGAGCAAGAACCTGGGTTATGGGGTAGAACCGTGGCATTTCAATCCTTGGTAGTGCAGAGTGCTCTTTACTTTATTTCCAACATGGAATCGATACCAATGTGGGGGTATCCAGAATCGTTCGTCTTGAGCTTAGTTTTTTGTTCGTATGAAATTGGAGGGTGGGTCGGTTGGGGAATATAGAAAGCATCTGAACAGGAGGAATGGAACATGTTCTCAATCAGCCTAGGTGAATTGAGAACCTGAGAATATAAAAGTCAACCCCGGTTTCTTGGAATTGAAGCTCCTGATTTCGTTTATTTGAAACCTTTGTTTATTTTTGGGGGGAGGGGGTGGGGGCTAAATCATGGAACGATTTAGTGAATATTGTTTGTGATCATTTCCTTTCCCTTAAGTAGATGGAAGACAATGTACTTCGGGGAACTGTATGTTTTTGGGGCTTTTTTCTCATTGGAATGATTCAATATTCCTCCAGCGAGAAAACAAACAAAAAAAGCCATTAATTTTGTGGATGAGGTAAATTTATGAAAAACACTTCTCTCTTTTCATCGTTTGTAAGAAGACTTAATCGTTATAAATTATCGCTTAACAGTAGCAAGGAAGTTTTGTTCTTGTCTTTTGACTGTTTTCTGGGTTTTTGGTTGAACTGTTTGATCTTTCATTTCATGCAGAAAATGACGTAAATTACTCTGAGGTTTATTGAATATTTTCCATAGAATGGCTGACAGAAATACTTGGACCCCCTTTCTTTACAATATCAAAACATAACACGACTGTTATCAGAATAATATGGGAAAATACGAAATAGAATGTTGTTTTTTATTTAAACGGATTTTTTCTTCTTTGCAAAAGAGGGGAGAAGGAAGTGTTGATGCTGTGCATTTTCGAAATGGTTTATAAAATAAAGTTTTCATTTCACAAAGTTGTCCCTTTTCTCTCGCCACAAAAATTAGCTCTGCTTTGTTACTTTCAATAAACTGCTGTTCTCTAGGTGTAGGCCTGATGTTATACCACACTCAATGTGTCATTTACACTGAACTTGACTGTCTGCACTCGACACTGAGCTGTCACAGAAGCCGTGCACACGGTAAACCTCTCAAAATTCCATTGGAAAAGAGGGCGATCACTGGCTTTCACTCCTGTTTCAATGTGTTTGTGGTTAAATTTACTTAGGCGTTCACTCTTGTTTCAAAGTGTTTGTTGTTCAATTTATCCTTTACACTGTATCAGGGTATTCTTAGGGGTTCAGCGTGGGCGGTGGAGTAGCTGGACTGCCAGACGCGCTCTCATAAGATTGTTGATTCGAAACCTAGCCATGCTACTTCCAGCGTTGTATTCTTAGGAAAAACGCTTTACTTAATTTTTCCGGACACCGACCCCAGTGCGAATCGGGCACCATGGTAAGCCAGGGTATTTTGTTTGGGAAGTAAGCAGACATGCTCCTAGGAAAGGCGTTTTATGCAACTTTTCCGAATACAATGTACATGTATATATTTATTTATTATAGATCTATCCTTCCTAGTGCAGATTGGGCACTGGTACTCTGCTTGGAAAGTAAGCAGACATGTTCTTAGGGACGACGCTTTATGCAACTTTTCTACATACAATTCATCCAAGTGCAAATTGGGTAGGTAGCAGTACCATCGTATTCTGCTCCATAAGAAAATCTACGACATGATTTCGAATGCATTATGGGCTCCGCTTCAACTGCTGAAACCGGATTCATTTCCGGCACTCTGGCCTGTAAAACAGCCTTAAAACAGTTTTTGTTTTAATTCACTGCAGAATCGCTCTTTTCCTGCAAACAGGATATTGTAAGTGGACACGTGTGAAATGGAAGGGCAATGGACCGGATTTATAACCCAGGATCAAAAGCAAGATAAAGGGAAAATTCGCTCCAATTTCAAATTAAAACATCTCCCCGTCTCATGAAATGTAAAAAAGAAGAAGGAAAAAATTGAACAACAAAGAAAAATGAGTGATCATTGACATAAACTACTTTCGCAACCGGATGGACAGTAAGCTTCTTGGAAGAAGGCCTCTATATAATCCACCCCTCCTCCTCCTTCTTCTTCTTCTTTTGCTGTTCTCTCTCTCTCTCTTTCCTCTCACTTTATCTTTAATTTGGAGAATTAAAAAAAAAGATCTTTATTTTATACCATAAACAGTTGTGAATATTACTATTAGCATTCATTAAACCTTTGTTGTATGCTGTTACTTCAGTTGTGATGAAAGTCGTGTGTGCTTATAATGAGACATGCTTTTTTTTAAATCTGTGACTGATTAAATAATTCTTACCTTAAGTATGAATTTTCGTTTGTTTCTCACATGAGTACATGTTGACTGGATGAATGTATCGTAAATGTTTGTCTTTTGTTATTTAAAAACAATTAAGTGGTAAATGTTTGCAAATCTCGAATGTGTGAACGAGGTTACAGCTCTGTATTTCTCTGGCGGAGAGGAGCCATTTCTTTGGGACCTAAAGTTTTAATATAGGCCCTAATTCATTTTGGACAAAACAAAGTACACTGGCTAAGAAAGTCATTTATATGAAAAGAATAAGATAGGCAATTCTTACAAGACATACATATCTCCAAAGTTTTGCTAGCAGTAAAGTGTAAAATGAAGATATTAAAAGATGATAACGACAAAATGCAAAGGAAAGAAGATAATGACTCTGCAGATATTTTTCACAACCGCCAAAGTGGATGGTCCAACTCCTCAGTACAGAAATCTCAGCACGCCGAAAAGTTGCTGGCTTGTTGACATAGGGCCGATAGGCGTGTCGTACTTTGATCAGGGTTACACCGTCGCTGACAGGTCATGAACATGTTAGATAACGATACAATATCATTTTTTAGTTGAAGCCCATATTTATCACCCCTGTCACTGTCGGTGAAATATTTAAGTGTCGATATATTTAATAATGCTAGTTCTCGATCAGTCAGGTTTTGGCTCTGTGACATGAAGGTCATGGTTTCATTAGTAGAAAAAACAAATGAATTGTGCATTTCGTGTGCAACTTAAATGTTCAACGTTTGAATGTTACATGTAAATCTATACCTAATGAAGATCTGTGTGGTTGAAGACGTCTATACCTAATGAAGATCTGTGTGGTTGAAGACTTCTATACCTAATGAAGATCTGTGTGGCTGAAGACGTCTGTACCTAATGAAGATCTGTGTGGTTGAAGACTTCTATACCTCATGAAGATCTGCGTGGTTGAAGACGTCTATACCGAATGAAGATCTGCGTGATTGAAGACTTCTATACCGAATGAAGATCTGTGTGGTTGAAGACTTCTATACCGAATGAAGATCTGTGTGGCTGAAGACGTCTATACCTCATGAAGATCTGCGTGGTTGAAGACGTCTGTACCTAATGAAGATCTGTGTGGCTGAAGACGTTACAAAGTGTATGCCCCAGACTCCTCAAAGCTCTGCAGGGTTCATTTAGCTCCTTTCGAATTCGTAACAGATGAGAAGAAACGCAGAAAGAAAACACGGACATTACGCACTCCCATGGTATGTTAAGCTCACTTGTTTTAAAAATACATGGGAGTTCGTAAGGTTCTTATGATTCTGTGATGCTTGTAAGATTGTGTGTGTGTGTGTTTTGGGAGAGGGGGGGGGGGTGAGGGGTGAGGGATGTGAGTGAAGTGCAAGACACCACGTACATCGGGTACCCGTACTGCCTCCCCTCGTACTTGTTTTTAATTATTATTACGAGGGTTATCTTTTTCTGCTTCCTTTACCAGACGGAAAAAAGGGTTATTGCTCTTTTATAATGAGTTGGCTTGAGCTTAACTGCTCAGGAACGTTGATCTAACCCGTAATGGATCACACGGCAGACTTGAAAAGCCTTATGGCTCCTCTTGACACGAACGTTTCATTGCTTCCTGTTTAGTATGCGGAAACTGGATGTTAAAAGATACCTTATGAAAGAAAATGTGGAGTGCACGCGGAGAGGGGGAGAGAAAAGAGAGAGAGAAAGAGAAACAAAGTAAGAGAAAAACGCCTGAAGCTCCTGCCTGGGAAAGGTTTCCTAGTTCACGTGTGCCCCAAACGTCCGGTAATGAGAGCTTGGGGTGGGCAACTGTGTGGCACTGGGCCAGAGAAGCCACCCCTCCCCCACCACCAATTCCCAATCTTACTTACTCACCCCCCCCCCTCCCTTGCCTTTTTTTCTCCGACCTAGAGTGAGCATACCTCACGTGCCTGGAGCATCTTCGTGCTAGTTCCAGGATTGACTGCCTGCCGGTTCCCACGCTTCTAAGTTTGCATGGCATTGCATGGGCGGTACATCATTACCGCGGCACCTTCGTTCCATCCCTGTCTTCTCTCTGTCTGTCTGTTTATCTCTCCTCTCTCTCTGTCTGTTTATCTCTCCCACCCCTTCTCTCTCTCTCTCTCTCTCTCTCTCTCTCTCTCTCTCTCTCTCTCTCTCTCTCTCTCTCTCTCTCT
>JBDFRD010266179.1:0-10923 GCA_039654405.1 Bullina lineata
GGAAAAGAGGAATGGCGTTTTTGAGGGAGAGAATGTGTGCGAGAAAGGTTGACTGAAATAACGAACTACTGATATAATAAAGAACTAATTTTTTTGCCTGGGCCTGTTCGTTGTATCCGTGCTCTACTGTATCTCAAAAAGATGATGGTGATCATGTCATAACTATGTTTAGAGATTTGGTGGATAGAAATTGCCACATCTTCCTTGCAGAAATACATTTATAACTCTGTTGAAATTATTCTTTGAGGTTTCACTTCATTGTTAACACAACCTCGAGTTATGCAACTTGTAAAAGTGATGACACCTACAAGGAAGTTTTCTATTTCACAACTTAGGAGAGATTGTTCATATTACTTTGGGATTTTATATTGTTACTCCATCATATCGATAATCTTGTAACTTTTTGGCTTTGGCTTTCTAGGAAAAGACAAATTTTTTGAAATGACAAATGTCCTGCATTAGTTATGCAAATTTAATAGAAATCTGATTCATTGAGCATAAGAACCCGAATGTATTATATCACAGATGGCACCACATTTATAAGGAAAATATTATGCTAGTGAATCAAGAGATACAACTTTAAAAAATTATAAATTCAAAACATTGGAAAAAAAATTAGCAATATGTTGAAATCACTCCTTCTGAAAGACCTATCTACCTCTGTAGTGCGTTTTCAGGATTTCACAAATTTTTGTAGTCTGGCAAAACCCCAAACATTTGTTTTCTGATCTGGTTGCCGGTCTCTGTGTCGGAATAATCCAGAGAGTCAATGTTCCACATTCCAACTCCTCGTAATTTGAGTTGCAATGCAAGTTGGTACTTTAGGGAAAGACTTGTGGGGTCATCAAACTGAACTTGGTAAGACACGTTCTGTCCCTGGTCCTGAGGAACAAACAAAATGAGGGGCAACATTGTGTAAGAAAACTTAAACTATAATTTTTTGAACATGTTTACTAGTTTGAGATTGAGAATACACTGTACATGAATGACGAAAACACTTGTTCCTCAATACAAAATTGTTTGAGTTTCTTCTCAAATGTTCCATACATAGAGAATTTCTTTACAATCTTGACAGCTTGCTCTCAGTGCATAAAATGTATAAAATTATAAAAATACAACTTGGTTGCAACATTTTAAAAAGAATCTGCTAAATATGGTTCCCATGAACTTCCACCACATGAACCCCTCCCTCTTAATTAGAGCAGTTAAAAGCAGAACAAGAAAATACAGACATTTTCTTATGACTGTTAGGACTAGACCACTTTGTAAGGCAGTGAACAGCAGCTTTTGAGAATAGGTGTCACATTATCATTATGTCCAGGTAAACATTTAAAAAAAAAAAGTAAAGTTCCTTTAAGGCCAATGAGGGCCCAGTGAGCCAGAGCTTATCCCGGTTTCTGTAGCGTGAAGCGGAACAGATGATTTTTACTACATGTCCCAGACAGGACGCTAGTCTGTCGTAGGTTTACTTCCCCAGCAGAACATGCCGGTACCCAATTCGGACCTGGGTGGGGAGAGGAAAATGGTGTAAAGTGCCTTTACCAAGGATACAACACCGTCACCTCCCAGATTCGAAACCTGGACCCTTGGATTAGGAGTCCAACGCTCTAACCATTTGGCCACCATGCGACCCCAGGAAACATTAATATGTACATGTATTATGTTTGACCATAATCTCAATGTTCATATTTAATTATTTTGCATGTTGTAGAATTACCTCTTTACCTACCTAGAATTGGATAGGAAATATTTTTCTGCTTCATAAGTTATAGTTCATTAACAACTTTAATATCAATAAGATGAAAAAAAAGCATAAATCTGGAAATTGAGCACGCACCGACAATTATGTTTATGTCTTAGAGATTTCATATGGAGGCCTACACATGTATAAAGTTTTCTTCCCTGTCTTTTTGTGTTTACTTTTTGATATAATGATACAACAAAGGAAGTCAGGTAAAAATACCTACAACAAATATTGTAACGTTCCAAAACGAGGATAGATGAACAGAAATAATAAAGAAATAGTATAAAATTACATGAAGGAGATGGAATTAAGAAAGAATTTTCAGTACTTTATTTGTGAAACCAAACTCAACGTCAGTGACTAAACTAAAACTAACAAGACAATCTCAAGAGAACAGATGTGACATACCTTGTATGAGATATAAGGTGTGGAGGATGATGAATTCCATCTGAAAGCGTCTGGAAGAGTGTTCAGAAGCTTCACAATGTAGGAATAATCATACTCCTTTCCAGCAGCATCACTGCAGTTAACTCCTCTAAATGGTGTTTCTTTCAAAAAGCATTTATCCTGAAAAAAGAATGTGATGCAATGAGCCTTTCAGATTCTTGAACTTAACCCTTTCACTGCCAGCTATCTGTAGCTGAATCCTAGTAAAAACATCGTTTTCTTCTATGAAACAGTGAGAAGAACTTGATTTTTTAAAGCCCATTTCAAAGTTCTTTTTGTTCATTATAGTGTGGAAAAGAAGTGGGTTCTGTTAATTAATATGAACTTAAGATCCAGTGAATTAACACCTAAATGTTGGCAATTAGCAAACATTGATTTTCGTCGATTGATGAATCTAGCAGTGAAAGGTTAAAGAAAACAAAAAAAAAGTAAAAAGAAAAAGGTGGAATTCTTATGACATGTAAAAAGAGGCAGGCCACTTAGAACAGACATGCAAATAGTTTCTGAATTTCCTCATAAATAAATCTCTACCTGTGTTTTAACATAATAAAATAAAATGTGCCGACACGTCCTTTGCAAAAAAAAAAACAAATTTTACCTAGATGAATATTAACAATGGGGGAGATATCGGAAAGCAGGAATGAATGAGCACAAACAACAAGTACATCAATCATCCCCAACATCAGTTACTCTGTGCAACCAAGAACATCAATCACTGAGCAAAAAAAGTCGTTGCTTTGTACTGGCTCATGTTTGATATTTTTAATGTAAAAATGTATAGTTATGTTGGTCTCACTTGTCAAATGACTTCACAGGAGCGGTTTTTCTACACCCATGTCAAAATTATGTGACAGCTGTAGGGTTAATAAGGCTAGCGAAGGACAGGCTGGAATGGAGGAGCTTTGTTGCTGCCCTACACACCAACATTGGTGTAATAGGTTGAAGATGATGATGACTGCAGTAACAACTCACTCAGGACCTTGATGGCTCACATCTGATCTGGATGTGCACATCTTAATGTACCAATGCACCCTTTAGCCTACCCCTTACCTTATCAAGATGTACACATGGGTAGATATAGCCATACCAAGGCACTCCTAGCACAAGCTTGTTAACACTAATGTTGTAGGCTGGGTCACTCAAGTACACATCCAAACCTGGAGAAGATAGAATATGGAAAGATACCACTCACATCACGGTAAAGGGTATAGGCTGATCATCTACACCAAAACACTAACCCAAAAGTACCCCTTTTTGTATCCAAAGCTAATTTAATTTTTATAATAATTTTTTCTCCACAGTATTATTTTCTCTTTTTAAACTTCTAAGAAACAAACCTGATTGCACTAACTTAAAGGAGACTGATAATAATTTTGTGAAAAAAAAAATCACCATTATTTTGATGATTGAAATCCAACAATTCAGAGACCCCATCCTTAGCTCAGAACTCAACTTGTAAACCACAGCATTCCTTTATAAGTTTACAAATTAAAAATGCAGAAAAAAAAAAAAAAACTAAAACAAACCATATGCAGTTGCTCTGAGGCCTGAGTTAGGGCCTGCAACACACTCTCCAAAAATCTGACTTTGTTCATCATATGCCATTATAAAGAGAAAATCAGATGCTTCCGCTAAGGCAGGGTAATCGTAAAAACGCACGTCTGTGTTAGGCTTCCAGGCAGTGTCCACAGATACCTGAAGACAAGAGAAATATTTCTGAGGCAGTGAAACTCATTTTTCGATAATATCATTTCACATGTCACGAGTAAGCTAATAGAAAATAAAGAAGTAACTAAAGTCACTGAAGTCAGAGATAGACAACACACCAAAGTCACTGAAATCTGTAGAAGACATGTTATATATGCACACTATTGATGATATTTGCAAACCAGGCTGTTATTAAAAAAACAAAAAAAACATCATTTACATGTGTACAATGTACATGTACAAGCGTAAGAAAACTAAAACTGCCTGGAATGTATAAAAATGTGAATGCTGCACTTAATAATCAATTATAATTGTCTTGTTTCCATGAATTGAACTATTCCTTGTGTTTATTTACACCCTCTCTTCTCCAATTCAAAATATGTATTTTAAATTATGGTATTCATGGACTAAAGTAAAAGAAACTATATTACATGTACCTATTTCATCACGCCTTCTAAATCTTTGTTAGTAAGCTGACTTTTTTTGTGGGATTTTTTGGTTTTTTTTAGATATTTGATCATTTCTTAGGAGTGTTGAAGTGATTCTATATTAATTTAATAAATAACAATTGCACAATATTTTCATTGTTGTATCCATCAAGCAAACACTCTACTGGTGAAGCCAAGAATAATAATTATGACAGATCAAAAACATAGGTTGTGTGTAAAATCTTACCTGCAGATAACGTGACTTTGATTTGAACACTTGATTTGTTTCTTTGACTAAAGCTGTGTAATTTTGCCTTGTTTCTGTATCATTTTCCATAATTACATCTTCAAAGTCAAAATTAATCCCGTCCAAAAAGTTTGTCACAACTTTAGTCAGCTGAAGCAGGATCCACATCTGACGACTCTCTTCATTGGACATATCGTCTTTCTTTAACGACCCTGTCAAAAAATAGCAAAATTCAGAATATTCATATCCTCTTTTCCATCAGAGACATAAAAATGTCAATTATTTGCTTAAGTAGTTAGTAAAGTTCCTTCAATGCCATGAGGCCCGTAGAGCCGGAGCTTATCCCAGTTTCAGTAGCATGAGGTGGAACAGATGATTTTTACTTCATTTCCTAGACAGGATGCTAGTCTGTTGTAGGCTTACTTCCCCAGTAGAATATGCAAAGAAACTAAACTAAAATCCAGGCAGAAAAAAAAATGTCTGCTTTCCGATAATATATAAAGGTAATTCCAAGTTCTGTAAGCACAAGCTCAGAGCTTACCCACGATGACAGCCCTCACATTATAGGAGTGAGCCAGACACATCAAGCTGTGATTCAAGTAGCCGACCATCACAACAGTTGTAATCTTGGACCAGTCATACTGAAGCCAGTGAGACTCATCATTTGTCAGTGAAAAGACAAAAACCTTAAAGACAAAATTCAGAAAATCAGAACATGGATAATAATTAAAAAAAGGCACTTCACAGAATTTTTTTTCCTCTTCATAACTGAGTATCAGCATGTTCTGCTAGAGAAGGAAATGAAGTAGGAAATGATCAAGATGGTATCAATTTATTTCCCTTCAAACTACATCTACATGTATTGTAACTAGGATATTAAACACAAGCACTCATAGCCTTGAAGGATTTTTTCCCTTCTTTTCAGTTCTCATAAAATTTTATGGTGTGAGTTTTGGGGTTGTACACATGTAGTAACAAAAATACATTCATTACTCATTATCTCTATAGATATTTTAAACAAAAATTATGTCAAGCAGATCATACCACCTCACACATTTGAACTATAATTTCAACAGTGTTACATCAGAAATACAGCAGAGCACTGATATAAAGAACAGTCCCAAGCAAAAGAAATAGTGCTTTATATCAGCAATTCTTTATCTAAGTCAACCTTTCTCACACACATTCTCCCCTCACATACCCCCCCCCCCCCCAAACACACACACACACACACATTTATTCAATTTACAATCTATTTCTTTCCCAGAGGGGGAAAAAAAGAAGTAATAGAACTTTGTTTTTTTCCCTTTTCCCCTAAATCCAGCACAAATTTAATTTGTCCATATCTCCAAGAGCATCAAAAAGATTTCCCCTCCATTGACAAGAAAATAATTCTTCAATGTTTGAACACATTGCTTTGCCTCCATGGAGCTTACATTCCCAATTTCTCTATACAGCAGTTAAGGGTGGAGTTTTTATTTGATTGACAGGCTCGTTTGATTGGAAGAAACATCGACCAGGCACCTGTCCCTTTATAAAAAATGAGAAGCTAGCTAAACTGACCAAGCTCAACCAACCTCTTTCCTTGTGGTATCCTTAATCGGTTCACACCATTTGGGGTTACTACAGGGACAGTCGGATATCACATTCCTTGATTCCTTCGAGAAAGGTTGCCCATTCATTACTTCCACGCCCAGTGTTAGGCAGATCACAAGAAACAATGCATCATGAGTCACCATGCTGCAACTTGTCCCTATAGGAGTCTAGAATCAATGCAGTTTGTTAGTTCACATCATATTAATGCGCAACATGTGTATGACATGTCTTAGCACTTTCACTTTCACTTTAAGAAGCTCATGACATATATTTGCCTCCTGCAACTGAATTTTTTTTTAATAAATTTTTATTTAAATTTTGGTCCAAACCCAAAGGCAGACAACAACTTGAGCAAGTAAGCATTGCATAGTTCATATTTGCACGGAAAAGGGTAATTAAACATTTAGATGTGTCCTCTTAAAATCTTGCAGATTTTCAGAAAACAAGATGATACCTAAATCTTCTATTTTAGTGAGATGAATCTTCATTTTCATTTTAACATTTTTTTTTAATTATTGTTTTAAATTGCTTTTCTTTCTGGAGGACCACAGAACCAGAACCAAGCAACTGTCCTAAGAAAAACAAGGAAGTTGAAATTCATGCATTTATTGGTAATTTAATTTGACTAAAAACGACAGCAAAATCTTTAAAACCTTGTCATTCAACGTTTGCACAGAGTTGCCTTGATAGCAACAAGAAGTTTGTCACTAAAAAGAAGAAGTACATCTAGATAATATCTAGATCTAGATCTAGATCTATAACATTCTATCAAACAAATCGTCTAAAAGATGCAAAATAGAGCTCCACTCCACACTCCTACTCCTAAATTTCTGTGCACAATTCAGTAAAGAGGTTGACCTAACATATTTTAGGCTGTACAATAAATAAACATTAGCACAGAACCGGATTGGTTTAAGTTTCGTACCTTTCCTGTAGTTTTCTTCTTTACTTTTCACCCACAAATCGTTTGATTAATTCACTATTATTGGGTCACACAACACAACTCAGCTGACAGGATAAAATGTTACTTTCACTTTCAAACGGAAATCCGGTAGATCAACATAGGACCTTTGTGTCACGTTGTGAGCTCTCTTATGTATACCATCTGGCATTCCCCACTCATCCAATTTCTTAGCCAAATTAATTGTTGCATCGTCAGAAATGCACAAAGATAGTGGTTCTAGCGAATGCTATGAAAAACAACACTGGTAGCACTGAAAATGTTACCAAAGGCGTTACTTGATCTAGTCTCTGGCTTTACCATGACAAAAAATGACATGCCTCCAAGGCTCCTCCCTGAGCTCAGAGACAGTTTAGTTTACATGAAGAACAAACCCAGTGAATGCAGAACGTTACGTACCATGTGAAATTTCCTGGGGATATCTTGGTAAAATTTTAATTTGAAGACGACGCAACTGATACAACAGTCACCAACCGTACTGAAGCTGAATGCGAAGCAACAGACCTAACATTATTACACATAAGTGCTCATCTATAGGCTAATGTAGTGCTCCATATCTGATCAAGTGTATCACGTGGATAGTGATGATTAATTTGGTACACGTGCCCCTATTTAACAATCAGCCTGAAGGAAAACGGCACAGTTAGGGCTACATATGCCGCGACAATGCAACATAATGTTATAGTGACGTGGAGAACAATGGTCTATTGTAAACGCACTAGGCAGGACAGTAATTTTTGAAGTTTTCTTTCTCCTTGAAAGTCCTTATAATCTTCTTCGTTGTTGTCGTCGACTTTGTCTCCCCCCCCCCCCCCACCACCACCCGCTTTTTTTTTCTCTTTCTTCTCCTCCTTCTCCTCCTCCTCCTCCCCCTTCACTGAGTTTGGTTGCTTATGTTTTCTCAAAGACAAGTCTCCCAATACAGCACGACAACAACAACAAATTTGACTGGTTGATCACTGTGTAGGGCCAAATGCTGCCCAGGTCGTTAGGACTAGACATGGACAGGATAGATCATAGTGGGCAGTCTACATATCGCTCGGAAAAAGAACTTTCGTATAAATGGTGGAAGACATTTAATTTTTCAAACATCTCTTTACTCGTTCGTTTATCCCGGCAAAGATTCTCTACGAGGGGAAAATGTGTTTCGGTCCGGTTCAGAGATTTCCTCCTTGCCTTCGGAAAAGACATGACTGGTGACTTGTTTTTTTTAAATATCAATCCCAGTAGTTGAGCAAACCTCTGTGCACAGCAACTGCCGTCCCCCCCCCCCCCTTTTTTTTTTCTTTTACACGGCACCTACTACTTCCTCTTCCTCTTCTCGTCTTCCAAGTCTGGGCATGAAGCTAAGTTTTTTCTTCTTATTCGTTTCCTTCTCGTTTTCTTCATTTATGTGACTGTTTTTTTGTTGTCATAATGTTCCCTTCGAAGACAGAAATAGTTGACACCTTGGTTTGTCCTTGTTTTCTTCGGGATACCTCTTTTTACATTTACCTTCTCCACAATACAGGACCATCGACAGACTGAGAACAACGTTGACGGATTTGATCGAACACTTCTTCAGGCTGGGGCTGCCCCATGCACCACAGTTTACAGTGACAAAACATTGTGAAGCCTTTTAGTGCGTTTTGCCTGAACGTTTTTCGAGCAGCGTAGATTTCTCGGTGACTGGCGCTCTATTGATCTAAAACCGAAATTCGAGTAGTAATGTCTGTTATAAAAGCACTGGGCATGGCACTAATTTGGGGATTTTTCTTTCTCCTTGAAAGTCTTATAATCGTCGTCGTTGTTGTTGTTGTCGACTTTGTCTTCCTCCTCCTCCTCCTCCCCCTTCTCTTCCTCCTCCTCCCCCTTCTCTTCCTCCTCCTCCCCCTTCTCTTTCTCTTCCTCCTCTTCCCCTTCTCTTTCTTCTCCTCTTCCTTCTCTTCCTCCTCCTCCCCCTTCTCTTTCTCTTCCTCCTCTTCCCCCTTCTCTTTCTTCTCCTCTTCCTGCTCCCCCTTCTCTTTCTCCTCCTCTTCCCCCTCTTTCTCTGTCTTCTCTTCCTCCTCCTTTCCCCCTTCTCTTTCTTCTTCTTCTCCTCCTTCTCCTCCTCTTCTCCTTCTCTTTCTTCACCTCCTCCCCCTTTCCCTTCAATGAGTTCGGTTGCTTATGTTTTCTCAAAGACAACTCTCCCATTACGGCACGACAGGACTGAATCAGACGCGGGAGACACGGTGCCTAAGGACATAGATCTAGATTTACTAGGATTAACACAATATTACTGAGTAGTAAAGTTCCTTCAAGGCCCATGAGGCCCATAAAACCAGAGCGTATTATCATTATGGAAGCGTGAATCGGAGCAGACGATTTTTACCTCATCTCTTAGACATACGCTACTCTGTCGTAGGTTTACTTCCCTGGCAGAATATGCCGGTACCCAATTGCAATCTGGGTAGGGAGGGGAGAAATTATGTACATCGTCATTCTTCCACCACGCCACCCAAAAATTAACCCATTACCTCTTATTGCAAGCGGCGCTTTCGTTCTGCACACCATTCGTAACAAAGGTGGGTGTTAATGATGACTTTTTGTTTGATCTCTATTACAGATTTATATTATTATCCCAAATGTTTATTTCTTTGATTTATACATGAAATTTTAAGTAACCAAATTGTCAACAAAGACAGTACCGGTATCAAATTTTAATATTATGTTAAACGGTCGCACCCATGACATAATGGGTAGATCTATCTTTGAGCAATGCTCGTGTTTACTTCGACAATCGTTTTCACTCTGATATAGACGTAATTATTCCATCTTTCATTGATCTGCTATTCTCAAATGTTTTGAAGTTGCTTTGTATTTATACTCAACTTGTGAAATTGTAAGTAGTTTAATTATTTAGTAAGCTGAGATGAAAATCCTTTTCCTGTTTGAGACATTCCCTTCCATAACGTGTGAAAGAGGTCAATATGTTTTTAATTGCTGATAATCTCCTGCAGCAGTAGAGGTTATGACACTATTCCTACATTATTCTGCAATTGTAAATTCACCGCGTTTTCTTTAGAACTTTCCAGGAACGCAGTTGTGGGAGAGTAATTTTGATTTTCTAATGGCTTGATAGCTTGCAAGATGTAAATGTGCCCTGATGCCTAACTTCAAAGCTCAAAGATTACTTGCCTTTCGAATACTTTGATTTCTCCATCAGGTCACCTGAAATAAAATTCATAATTGAGAAATTTAGCAGAGACTAGTTTGTGTATTTAAGGTTTTAGTTGGGCATCGCTGACGAACAGACGTCTTGCCATCCCATCGAGACGAGACAATTTAAAAAAAATAGAGCAAACCTGTCAGTGTAGTCGATATTGCTTATCGAGAATAAAGGGGTGTCGTGAATTTTTTGCGAATGCTTCTGTAAAAATCTGGTTTTAGTTGAACAATAAAGACTACTGAGAAGAACACGGAAAAACAAACTATTATATAGCGCGCTCTAACTTGAGCAGAACTTTCAGACAAATTAGTTGTCGCAGAAAGTAACATTATTATTCACATAGACTTTTCGTACTTGGATTTTGTCAAAGGTAAACGGGCAAGTCTTTAAAGAAAGAGAGCGGTCTACACCGACAAACAGGGACATGGTGTCTATTGCAGCAACGGACACAGCTGGGCACCGAAACTTGGAGGCCTCGACCTCTTCTGGGTTTGAAGAGCTCTACTCGGAAACACCTGTGGAAATTTCTGTAAAAGCTTAAATATCACTCTGATCATAAAAACAATAACATTTTTGAACTCAGCGGGTGCAAATTAATAAAGT
>JBDFRD010266290.1:0-34338 GCA_039654405.1 Bullina lineata
GAGAGAGAGAGAGAGAGGGAGAGAGAGAGAGAGAGAGAGAGAGAGAGAGAGAGAGAGAGAGAGAGAGAGAGAGAGAGTCAAAAAGAGGAATGCGAAATTGTCAACTGAAGGAATGCGGTAACAAAAAAGATACAGGAAAAAAGGGTAGAAACTGCAAAACTGGTTAGGCCAAACAAATAAATGCATAAATAAATACACGACAATATATTTTTTTGTAAGGACGTCGTCTGAGCAAGATGCTGGTCCAACAAATGGCAGTAGAGGCAGCACGGTCCTGCCCTTCTCTGGATGACAGCTTCCCCAGAATGTTGGTTCAAATTATAGTGTTCGTAAGAGGAAACCACAAGAAAAAGGACAAACTAACGTCGACAATTTCTGGCTTCGAAGGGAACAAATAATAACAACAAAAAAACAGTAACATACACACAGAGAACAGAATAAGGAAAAGAATAATAATAAAAGAAAGTATATCGTGACGTCAAGGCAAATATAAATGGCTTGCATCCTCTGAACAGACTAAAATTCGGTGTGTTGTGTTTCCTCCATTTTGACCTGATTTATTGGTTCTGATGACGCCGACTTCGGACATCTGTCGCACCGCAACTCCGTGTTGGTGGTGGGTGGTTTACTTCGAACTTGAATCATTTGTTACAAACTAAAATAACACGCACGAACTGCAATCAAATTGAAGAACAGATGTACTTTATGCCAAGAACGCGAGGTTTTTACAAAAGCATAGGCATATAAGCCAAACCTTAAAAAGAGGTATGCTTTTTCAGTGTTACTTTTGAAGACTTTAAATTATGGTTTATCGTTTTAATTTACGAAAAATGTAAGAATAAAGGCCTCTCAAAAGTTTTCTTTCTTTCTTTTTTTTTTTTTACTTTCTTTGTGCTAAGGAATGGGATTTAAAATCATTATTAATGATAATGTAACAAATATTATGGTCTATTTTAAGATAGTTTTCATTACCTACAATTGTTGTCTTTCTGGTTTGCCTTATTAGTACTTCTTGTGCTGTTAAAATCTTTCTTGATCGCAAGTGGACTGGTTTATTGTGGTAAAATTTATACATACCGGTACTGTTTTATTTAGACCTTTCTTTACTATGTTCATTAGAAAATCAAATTAATGAATAATATGAAATACTGAAACGTATAATGTTAATATATGATTATGATAACAAAGACAACTATTACAACTGTAACAGAAATGATAATAATAATAACAACAATGATGATGACAGTGATGATAGTCATAATAAACATGTATGTTTATTAAATTGCTTATTAGAAAAGTTCTTATTAAAACGCTGTCTTTTTTAATCTGAATTTCAATTACTTTCATTGTAGGTTTATTATAACTGGTTCGTATTTTTGTTTGTTTCTTTATAAGTAACAGCTCATATGCATTATTAAACCTCGTATGTGATTGACAAAACATGACAACACGAATTATAAAAATGAGAAAATTGAACCATGAAAAATCTTCGACTCACAGCCTCAGTTTTATTGGCCAAAAAACTGATGTAAATCAAGGATATTGATGTAAATGCTTGAAATCATTAAGCACACCTTATCACACTATAAGCCCATGCAAACATTTTATACGGAATAGGTGAATGAATAAAATATATATTTGCTGAACCAACGGAAAAACAAGCTGATCCAGTCAGTAAATATCGATCATTCATCAGGGTGGAATGTGATCCAACACATTGCAACACACTGAAAAGTAAAATTGTAAGCACCTCTATTTTATGTACACAGAGGATCGGATACCACATATATACATGTAAATCAGTGTCTGTTATGCAAATCAAGTTTTATTGACTAGTTAGGTCAGAGACTTCTGGGAACACTAATTTTGACTAAAATCATACAAATATAAAATATTGCACGCTAGTTTTATTTCAATTGGATAAGTGCTGACTTCTCATTATTCGTAAAAAATAAAGGCAAGGAAAAGTAAATGTAAAATGGGGGATGCTGCGAAGCTAAAAATGTAATCTGAAATCATATATGGAATAATACATGTATATAGAACTTCAAAAAGCAAGGATATCAAAGGACAAAACATTTTATTGCTGTTGTTGTTATTGTTCACCCTTAAAGACAGTAATTGTTGTCCGGTGATACCCCTGCTTTTTCGAAGCTCTATACCTTATTCCATTACGATTTTGGATTACATAGAAAAGGAAAGTTCCCTCCTTATCTGGATTCTAATAACATCAAATGCAACAGATGATACTAGATGACCTCTAAAATAAGACAAAATAGTCTGTCAGTGTCATAGGCTTATTTCCTTATTTCAGAATGTGATGTGAACAAGGTGCTTCTCGGTAGGGAGATAAAACAGTGTAAAGCGTCTTTCCTAAAGACACAGTGCTGGGCCTGGGACCAGAATTTGAACCCATAACCTTTTAGTTGTGAGTCATGCAGCCTAACCATTGGTACCATATGACTTTTATCGGCTTTTGAATTTTGATATTTTCAAAAGAGTTTTGCTCAATCATTAGTCAAACATAAGGACAAAAATAATAATAATAATAAAAAAAAGGAATATTGCAAGAAACAAGTCAAGTTCCTTCAAGACCTATAAGAATCAAGTACCAACTTCTCATCCTCGTTTCAATAGCATGAAGTAGAAGAAATGTGATGGTAGATCATTAGTTGACACAGGACATCAGTTGATCATAGAATTTTATGCTGGTATGGACAGAAAGAAGAAAAGTAAGATAAAATGTCTTTTCAGAAGACACAACATTATCAGTACCTGCTTGACCAGGATTTGAAATTTGTTAAGTGGGCATACTCACCACAAGAGCATGACATCCTTTCTAACAACACTATAATTAATTATTAGTAATACTGATACATTACACGAATTCTCATTTTTAAAAGACACACTTGGATCCTCTTCATAAAATTGATTTGCATTTCTTCAAGGTCACGCTTGGTGTAAACTTGACAGGTTTTGTGATGAAAAACTTAAGTAAAATACATGTACCTGGCTCACTTTTTCCCAAAAGATGAAAGAGCGTTTGAATCCACAGGAGGAACCAACAGGATGTTTACACACAAATTGATTATGGCAAGATGAACATGGAAGAACCAGAAGGAAAAATATTATGTTCATATCACTGGTAGGTGAAAGAAAATGTTAGCAAAAGAAGGGATAATAGTATACATATATATTGACTTTATATACATTTATATGATTTGGCAAGAAATTAATGACACTGAGAAATAAAATGCAAAGCATGGGTTGATTTACATGAAAAAATGCACAACTGAAAGGAATAATTAATTTGTACAGAGATCTAAACAAAGTAAATTCCACTCCGGTCTCAGAATCGACCAAGGAATACTTACTTACTACTTATTAAATTATAACGCTAGGTCAATAAAAAAAACAACAACTACAATTACAACATGCCGAATCCCTCCATTCAAAACTTCTTAATCAGGTGCTTCAGCTTCAGCCTCAAAACCAAATGAAGTGTTCTAGTTTTGCACATATATCCTACCCCGCTGTAACTGCACAACAATTATTTAGGGTAAGTACACTAATTCATATGTAGAAACAGCTGCCAAGCAAATGTGACAAAGATACATTATCGCCACTTTTAAAACAATTTTACCCACTGAAGCAAGGACATAACCATGGCTTCGTATATATTAAAAAAAAACAAAACAATTAAAGCAAAATTCCAAGCACTGAAAGTGTCTTCAGAACTCAAAGTCGAAGTCTTAATAAAACTTTCTCACTTTTTCAGCAATTCATCTCTAAGAATTTCACAGCAAAACAAACGTACAATAAAAGTTCTTTCAAGGCCTCTAGACCTAAAGTGGTGAAGCTTGTCTCGTTTTCTAAAGCATAAAGTGAAGAGGTGATTTAAAATTAATTTCCTAGACAGGTTTACAGAATCTGTCAGAGCCCACATCTGGGGTGGGGAGAGTAAAAGAGGTGAAAACCATCTTTCCTGAAGATACAACACGGCTGCCATCAAATTCAAATTAAGGACCTTTGACAATACAGCCACCACACAACCCTACATAAAACAATGAAGCCCTTAAATTTTGTTCAGGCCTCATTCACAAAATGAACTGCTTATTTTGATTTATACATTTTGCTTTGCAAAAATTCGTGACTTTTAAAACTAAAAGACAAATGACTTACCCCTAATTTCACATATTATGGTTAGTCTTATGAACAACAAGAACAAAAAAAAAACAAAAAACAAATGACATTTTTGCTCTAGAAAAGCCATCAAGACAGTGAAAGCACAGAAGTTTGAATGTATGGGAAGACTACAAGGCAGTCCTAAATTACAGCAGAGCATTTTTTCATGCATGTTACATCAGACTACATGACAGTCAACAATGCAAAATTTATCTCATATCTTGAACTTATGAAGTGAATGCCCCTGTAATAACAATAAGATTGGCTAAGTTTCTTGACACAACTTAATGGGAATACATTTCTATAAGTACTCTATAAATTTCCAAAGGATTCTCAGAGCAATTGCAGGGAATATAATTGATCACAGTCATTTAAAAACATTACCCTGTTGTAAATCAAAGACTTTGTAAAATTTTATATGCATACTATACATAAATTAAAAAGGTCTCAATGTAGGCCAATTAAATATTAATTCAATCGCAGTAAGCTTAATATCAATTAAATTGCGTAGTAGTAAAAAGAACCTGTTTTATTGGAAAACACCACATAAAAAGCAGTTAAAATATTAAGTATAGTCGAACACTTACGAATTGGATAATGAAACAAAAAATCATTGGTTTTACTCGGTAAAAGTGTTTATGAAAATGGGAACAAGTTCCATGACAAAAGCTCCATGTGCTTGTAAAACGCCATGTTTGATGTAAAAGGTGTTGAAATAGTAAGTCACAGGTGCCCATCACTGTCAAAAGATCTGTTTAAATTTTTTATCTTATTTTAAAATTCATGTACTCAATTCATTCATGCATCCATCAAGCCATTGACTTATATAGCTGCCATCTATTTCTTTCAAATTCTATCAATACTTAATGACAATGATGTCATGAATTATGACTTTTTTTCTTGGATATGAATTCACCACGTAAATCGACCAGTTAGCTATTATAAGTGTTCTTCAACAAAAATCTCTTTGAAAGAAGTGACTTGACTTAATCCTCTTTGTTCCCAGAGGAGCATAGGGCTGCGCAAAGACGTGCATGTGCATATTTCTGTTTCAAATTAACACAAAACCAGATTCAGTTTTACTTCCAAGTCATTGGAGTTTTCGATTACTGTACAAGAATTCTTGTTTCACAAACAATTTCAGTCCACAGTTATGAAACCCTCTCCATATAAGCCAATACCATTTCAGTGAGATCCCCACATATTTTCTCATGCCCCAAAAGAACAATAAAGTCTAGCAACCATGTCGTCACTGCTCTGCAATAATGGCATAAGTCAATTTGGGCACTTTTAAGAAAAGCAATAAAAACTGTTTTTCTTCTCACTCATTACATTGTTTTTTTTCTTATACAGTGGTCTCCGCCTAAGAACCCGCCCCTCAGGAGACACGGTTACCGTGTTCTTAGCCGGGCTGGGCTCTTAGGCAGATTTCAAAGAAAAGCGATGTTTGCACTTGAAGAACACAACTCAGACTGGGGGTAGGGGATGGGGGGTGCTAACACATTAATGGGGCGTCATCACTGACCAAATCAATCTCTGTGATTGGCTTACTTAAATCTTAAACACCAATCAAAATCATGCTTCTCCCTGCCAGACAATCCATGTATGTATTAGGCCTAGGCTCAGCCTACCTACGCAAAACAATGCAAGACGCTGGTGGCTCTTTTCCATAAAATCTTCTGCTGAGAAGCCTTTTCCAATACTAGATCAAAACAAAGAGCGATGTTTCATCACGATAATATTATTATGTGAAGCACGGGCGGCTGGGAAGAGGTGAGACTGGGTTGTTACACGACATCGAGACTATGGAGGAAAAGGAGGTGGGTGGGGACACAACAACAAAGCGTAGATCTAGCCAATTATGACTGGTTTAAGACACACGTAGGGGATTGAGCTGGATGGGCATGCATCGAACGATGAGAGCGAATAGGCCGAACGGTCAACCTAAATAAGCCTAGGGGGAGGGGACAGAGAGAACAGGGATTGCTTTCCACTAAGGCTACGGCCTACGCCTAACCCTAGAACAAAAGCAGAGCAACTGACAGTGTTTCTGGTGTTTTAGGCGAGCGCTGCTTAAAAAAAAAAAGTCGTATCTTGTAAAAAGACTGTGTTCTTTGGCAAATTTTGTGTTGAAAACGAGCTCTTAAACAGATGAATTATATAGAAACAATTCCTTTCACGAGAATGGTGGGCTCTTTGGTGGATCTGGCTCTTAGGCAGAGACCACTGTACAAATTTTTGATTAAAAAAAAATTCTATTAGCGCATTCTTATTTCAAATTTATTCTTAGATAAGTATTATGTCCCTAAATATAATGGAACTAAAACTGCATTTTGGCATAAGTCCGACTTGTGCCATTATCGCAGAGCAGTGACGATGTTTTGATCAAAAGGCATGAATTTACAGGCGTAAACATTTCAGGACAAACTGGAGAAAGTTGTCTCTCTCAAATCTGTCCGCCTCTACCGCACTACGTTCCTCCTCAGCTTGGACATGTGTTTGAACCTCTGTATTCTCTTCTTCCTTCGACTTAACCACATGGGGAGGGTACACCAATCCAAGGTCAAATCCCCACAGAGCAATGCATCCTCCAGTGGGAACCTCTAAACAAAAAGCTGCGACGGAATAATTATCCTCCTCCAAATTCTTATAACTTGCCAGCACCTTAGATTTATACATAGACATAGCTCCCTTTTCAGAAGATTGATCCGTGTTTCCAGCTCCCACGCTGTCACTTAGATAATCTCCACCGATCAAAGGGCAATCTGACCTCAAAAAGTCTTGACTGAACTGAAAGCACACAGAGTTTGTTGGGAACACAAGAGACTGGGAACGCAGACCACTGTCATTTTTGTTTGACTCATTTCCAGACGTACTGATTCCCGCTGGTTCTGCTGCAAGAAAAGGGGGATCTTTAGGCATGATGCTAGATTGAGCAGTCAGCGTCAGGTGTAAATGAACCAAGCTCATGTCTGGAGCAATTGCTGATGATTCAAGCAGTCCTTCTTTCACCGGTATCTCTATGGAAAGGCATGAGAGAAAGTTTTGGTAGATTTCATCACAAAGGTACGATAAGAAGTGCTTTATTTAATCCTCATGGGAAATTCATTTGTTCAAATGACATATAAATATCATATAAGTAAGTACAAGGACAAATTATATAGCATATACAGCGGCGTAATGTTTATACTTGAAAAATAATTTTAAAAGTAAAATATAGACACATATTCTGTGGCATCTGAAATATTTGCACACATGGAAAAAACTTAAAAAGGCCTAAACTTAATGAGTGACGTAGCAGTCACATCCAAGAAATTGCCTGAAACTGATCCCATTCCTTGCTGTCAGATGGACAAAAGATTTCCTCCAGTGTTGCAGATTTTTTGTAACACACACACATATGTCTTTGTTCTTCAAATCCTACTCAAGTCTAAAACATATCTACATACCACTGAGAGTTCAGATGGTTGATAACACAAAATTAGACTAATCTTCCAAGCTAGAAATTGGCTAGAAATACAGTTCTTAAGTACATCTCTTGTGCAGGACAAATATGAAGGTCTGAGAATACACAGTGATTGAGCAGAATGGTGTTCAAGGGAAGGAACCTATTTCAACCTTCTTCCACATACTCTTACTTGATTACAATTCTCGACTTTATGATCATCATGTCTTTGACTTCACATTTAAAAGTAACAGTGTCGTTTGTGACGAAGGATGTGTTAAAAACTTTATTTTGGTGACAAAGAACAACTTACTTACCAAGTATTTTTTGCGACAAAGAGCAACTTACTTACCAAGTATTTTTTGCGACAAAGAACAACTTACTTACCAAGTATTTTTTGCGACAAAGAACAACTTACTTACCAAGTATTTTTTGTGACAAAGAACAACTTACTCATCAAGTATTTTTTGCGACAAAGAGCAACTTACTTGCCAAGTATTTTTTGTGATAAAGAACAACTTATTTATCAAGTATTTTTTGCGACAAAGAGCAACCTACTTACCAAGTGTTTTTGTGACGAAAAACAAATTACTAACCATGTATTTTTTGGGAGGAAGAAAAGTTACAAAGTTACTTACCAAGTGTTTTTGCGAGGAACAGAGCAGCGATTCCAGCCCCCATTACACAACCTCCACGTCTCAGGTACAGGCCCATTCTGCTGGTCATCTTATCTGGGTCAAACACGACTTCAGACAGAATGAGGAGTGAGCATGTCGCCATCCATTCTGATGAACAGCAAAACAAAAATGTATTAGAGGTTTTGCCAGAAGCAAGCGGCCTCAAAATGTCACAATTTTTTCGTCATATTTATGAATATAATTTATCAGATAACTCAGACTTAAAGATGAATGTTAGAACTCTTTGATATTCTTACTAACATGGTTAGAAGCAATAGATTGATATGAACAGTACAGCCACACATCATTTGCAGGCACACTAACTGTGCTCAGAATGTCTCATACACGACAAATTGTACAATGTCTGTATCATCATATTTATGAACAAAAAGTTGTCGGTCATGGATATACACAGTAACTGACTTACTTGACTTAATCCCCTTGGCTCCTTATGGAGCATAGGGCCACAAACACAGAAATGTTCTGTTCAAATTTTGTTGACGCAGGTCTTCCTTTCCTTTTCAAGTTAACGTATTGGATTTATGAAATGTTACTTCTGGACAATTTTCGTTCATAACCACATCCACAATAGTAAGTACAAGTAATTTTGAAGTGGTTATGATGTGAATGTGACTCGTATTGTCGGGCCATGCAGTAAACAAAAACGACTCAACTCCACGACCTCAAGATATCAGAGCCAGAAATGGTACAAATCTTTCAGGAACATCGGGCCCTCAGAACCACAGTACACTAGTCTTGGTTACAATTACAATGCTGATTTGTATTTCGAACTTGGACGAGAAGTGGAAAAATCATGTACATTTTTTCCCCCAAAGGACAATGCTGTGCCTGGTTTGGTTTAAATTCAAACCGACGACCTCATGGTTGTGATTTGAACAGCCTAACCCCTTGAACACTGAAACTACTGGATAAGAGACACAGAAATATTTTTATCAACTCACTGTCAAGGAGAGGTTCATTATAAAAAAGGCTACCAGAACAAAATATAACAATAGTGGAATTTCAGCAAAAAGGCCTATATATTTCGAGGCAGCACCACACATCATAAGTAAACACACTTGTCTTCTTAACCTGCACTTGAATGCACCCCAGTGGTGATAGTGTATCAGCTGAGAACTTTGACCCACAGCAAAATAAGTTGAAGAGTTTAATCTTCACCTGTAGGTAGAGGCCCTTGAGACAAACAGACCACATGAATATTACTTAAGACTCACATTACATTGCAAAGTCCGAATACGGGTTTTCTGTCTCCACACAAGATACGCCAGTGTGTAGCAAGTGTTGATACAAAAAATCTTGACAAAGAATTTCATTATAAAATATACATTTTATTATTTTTTTCAAGACTATGTAATTGTTTACCTTCTATAATCATAGCAGCATAGGATGCTTACTCATCACCAGAAATTCTATAAACACCACTCACCTGTGGATCCATAAATGGATGCCTCAGGTACAAGACAGATGACGTGCTCAGAGGAATTCACAACAGTAATAAGCCACTGCGACAACATCAAAGCCGACTTCTTGTCTTGGAGACCAGTAAACACAACCAGAATTTTTTTCATCACTTTTGGACGGATAGTGTAGAAATCAGATCTACCCTGCAGTACATCGCCTGTGCGGTTATCTGCGAATGTAGAGGGGTAAATAACACTGATTTCTTCTCTCTCAATATTCTTCAAGAAATCTGTTTGTGACAATATTAAGTTAACCTTTGTTCATGCCATGGAATGTTAAGGCAGGTAGACAAGAGTGCACCTGCACAATTTAAAAAAAAAATGATTTTCAGAACAATTGCTACACAACTTTTCACGAAATCCCACCACAATCTCAAGAAGAAAATGACAATCAAGCAATATTATGACCATATAAATCATATTACAAGGGATGCTCGTTATAAAGTCACGAAAGACGTAAGGCTCATAGACTATGTTGGTGATATCAGACCTGATGGAAAATAGGACTGGAAAACTGGCGATAAATAACAAGAATCAAAGCTCATTTAGGATTTTTTTTCTCATTCCCTCACAGAAGATTACTAAGCAACATTATGACTACAAATCATTCTTTGTATGACTAACTCTAAGAAATCAAAACCTAAGATTGTTCAGTTTTTATCATTAAAGAACGTTTCATCTATAAGTCTATAATTTTTAAAAACTTTACTCATACTTTACTTATTAACAATATCATGAAGAACAATAACAATCCTAACAAATACAATTTACCTTTGAATTTGATGTCCCAGTTGCAACACATTTCTAGGAATTGCCCGTCAATGACCACACCTTTGGACGGACAGGTAACACAAATGTCTCTCCCTTTCTGGAATAGGTTTTCCTGGCAGAACACTTCGTGGTTTGCTTCTCGTGACTTGCATAATGTCTCTTCAAGAGCTAAACACACCTCGGCAAAAAACTCTTCCCTATGAGATACAAACAAAACCAGACCTTCATTATGTTTAAATGGTATAGTTATAATATATATCCGTCATTTTACTCTTTTTATGTTTTAAACAAAAAAAGATATTGAACAAGATATCTCTTTTGTGTAACTGTTGTTGACATTACTTCCAGAATCTTTATCTTTTCTCTCTTTTGGTTTGAATTGCATTGCATGCATTTTTTTTTCTTTTTTCAAAACTGATTTAAAAACTTTACTTCACACACAAAATAAAACAACACCAACAAACAACCCCAAAAATACATCCAACAACAACACACAACCCTAAAAATACATCCAACAACAGCTTGTCATTACAAAGACCATCAAAGCATGTGGACCAAATTGCAGTGACCTATTAACTTCACACAGCCTCATTGTTCAACTTTTATATTGACTGAAGAGTGATTTTGTGATGAAGTCCTTGAAAGTGTCGTGTTTCCTCACAGAAGCACACAATTCATATCTTTAAAAAAATGTGATCTTCAATAACTCAAGACCTGACAACGGACAATTCATACCACCCCCTGAAACAGCCGTCACTGAGGTAAAACTAAAACTAAACCATAAACTGACAAAGGAATATAAGGAAAACAGGCTCCTTGAAGATAACATCTAAAGAATAAAGGTGAAAATTGAGGGTGGATTAATTAAAGAGCACAATAAGCTCAATGTATTGTTGAGAAGAAAGAGACAATTTTAGGAGCATTGACAAAGTATTGAAGGAGAAAAAAAAGGGAAAAAAAATTATATGATTTTCTGGACAAACTAATTAATGAATGACTTACAGGGAACAAAAGAGTAAAAAAAAGAGAAAAGTTACAAAACATTGGTAAATGGGAGTTAACAAATGTAATACCTAGGAACAACAGCGCCTCCTCTTTCACACACAATGCTAGTAGCTATACTTTGGAGCTCTGAGTTTCGGCGAACATCAGCGTTGACGTTGATCCCCATTCCAAGAACCAGAAGGCAGTTGGAGGTACCTAAAATAATATGGAATAAATAAGAGACAATGCTTAAATGAGTGTATTGCCCAACAACCTAGAAAGTTAAAAAAAACATCACTGTTAAAATGTCTTCTTCTCCAGCAGTTAGTTATCATGGTTAAGATTTGTGAAATATGTTCATTGACACTCACTGATCACAAATTATATTACAAAAAAATACTGATGAAAAAGTATTTCTTAGTGCATGAAAATGAAATTCAAAGGTAAACACATAATTATGTTTGTCAGAAACAATGACTGATTTTGTCCTCTTGGCTCCTTGTGGAGCATAGGGCTGCAACAACATCTCTCCGCCACACCTGGTTTTGGGCTGAGTTGGGCTTTCAGTTGGGCCAATGTCATTCTGGTAGCCCTGGCCTCGCTCTTCATGGATCTGCGCCATGTCTGTTTTGGCCTCCCTGATGTGGACTTGGTTTGTTCTTTCCCATAACTTTAGTGTCATCCTCTGCTCCTCCATCTTTGCTGACCATGCTCCCCAAGTATGTGAACGATAACACTCTGAGCAGTTTTACTCTCATCTGGGTCATGAGGTAATAAAAACAAAAAACTATATGTATGTAGCCTTTATTACCTGGAACATCAAAACGTCCGTCTTCTGCAAGGAATCCTGCCAGTTTGTGTCCCCGCACCCAGACATCATTGGGCCACTTAGGGATGGCGTTGACAACCCCAAACTTTCGAACTACTCTTAGTACTGCCAGACAGCCTGCTACCTCAAGATCAAATCTCCCTTCGAATGTCTAGCATGAGCAAAGAGAAGACGAGTGCATAGATAAAGCTAATTTATTAATAATTATTTTTATATAATAACTTCATAGAATTACATTTTCTTTAGTGATGGTTAAAACACATGTTTAATCTAAACTGACAGCAAGATCCGACAACATGAAAGTTAGGATTGCACTATCTACACATATTTCCATGCTCTTTTAATTTTAAACATATGTTTCATGAAAAATATAAAGGTTGTCAGCATCATTTTTACATTAGAGCAACTTAACAATTGTGTTCTTTGAAGCAAGTAACCTAACTAATAGCAAGATCCAACAACATCAAAATTAGGATTACACTTAGTGAATATCTACAAATATTTTTATGTTCCCTGAAAGATGTTCCATGAAAAATAAAGTCCGTCAGAATCATTTATAAGACTCGCCCAACTTAACCAACTAGTAAAACAGATAATAATGCATTTAATTATATGAGAAGGCTTCGATGAATAATATTGTAATTAAAAATAAAAACAAAACAAAAAAAACTCCTTGGTGGATGATATAGATATAAAAATAAGTTAAAAAAAACCTTATCTAAAAAATTCAGAAGATTCAATTTCTATTTTAATTTTGTTTATGAAAAATAACGACTGAAAAGGGCTTTCATGAGGGGTAGGACACTTTTGAATCAGATCATGAAAGCCCAGTTGCCAGCACACCTTGTACACTGACGGCAAATGAAGAATGAAAGACGCATAAATATTCCCAGTGTTAGAGGCGTCCCAAACATTGTCCCTTGCTCCACGTGCTTTTGTTTGTCTTTCTGCAACTACAACTGTGCCATGGCAGTACTCATGCACTGAAAATAAACATGCACAATGGAAACACAGATGAGGAAATGTAATGTAGGCCTTTGAATTTCTTGAACTTGATTGTATCTAAAGCGAAAACTAATTTACAGACATGCAGACAGACAATTTCTTGGTAAGGATTAAGGCAGGATTCCATTCTCTAAAAGTGTTAACTACTTTCTCATTTTTATCAATTTAAGTATCAAGGCAAATAAAAAAAAAATATGCATGCTCATCTTTGATCACAAAACTGTCCTCACTCAACATTTTATGTTTTTTGTTTAAAAATCAATGTAAAACTCCAGTTTTTAAAAAATCTGAAAAGGCACAACAGTAAATTAAGTAGTACAATATTCAAGATGGCTGAAAACTGTTACAAAAAATAGAGGAAACAAATGAATTTATAGACAACACATAAAATTATGGTAAAAATCATTAAAAAAGAAATTATAATCTGTGTGAAATCAATTCTCTCTGTCATTGAAAACTCAAGAAAAAAAAAAAAAGGATAATAACATGCTCTCTATATTTTCACGATAACTTGTATCACGGATGTGTATCATAAAAAATGGTAATCTGATACATCATGCATACAGTGTTTCCATGAAGTGCATAACCAATACACAGGGAGTGTATAGAAAAATTGCTGTGAGTCAAGCGGAGTCTACTACTTCTCACACTGTCAAAAAGAATCAATTATAACATGGTGATTTATTAATTAAAGGCGAAAAAAGAAAAACAAATTGGAAACAAACAAAGAAATTTGTCTCTTTTCATCATCAAGTAAGACACTAGTAGCTGCCTCCAATACCCAGAAGAGAACATGCAGTCTGTCAGGCAACCACAGTTTGAGGGAGGCAGCTAAAAAATTGTAAATAATATCATTTCAATGTAAATTTTGTAAATCAATGGATGAAAAGTTGTATGGAAAGACTGCGAAAGAAATTGTAATATTATATTACATGTATATCATTTGAAACATTTTGTAAAGAAAAATTAAAATAAATATCATTTTATAACAATAATTAATAAACATAAATCGTGTAACCTGCATACATCGTGGTCTCTTCATTCCTTT
Organism: Bullina lineata; assembly: GCA_039654405.1. NCBI lineage: Eukaryota > Metazoa > Mollusca > Gastropoda > Bullinidae > Bullina > Bullina lineata. Next base: position 14,426 of record JBDFRD010266290.1, read on the forward strand.
AAACATTTAGATGAATGCAAGTTTAATGTAAGACAGTATATATAATACTGAAACTGTCTCTCTTCCTCCTGTTCAATAATCAGCATATGAACCAAAAAATGCCTACATCATAAAGTGTATGATGTGGGGGCAACCTTCTGTTTAATACTAACTAGTGTATGATAATATGGGGCAACCCTTTGTTCAATATCATTAATTAGTAACATGATGTGGACCCTTGATGTCTAAATGTCTGCTACTCTATGACCGTATAGTGTGAGGACATCATGCTGGTCAATGGTTAATCGTCACCTCAGTTTTAAGCTAGGTTTACATGGTACGTCGTTTTAGCGTACAGCGTTGTAGCGCACAGCATTTTGACGTGCGTCGTTTCAAAGATTTGCGTTTACATGGTGTGCGTTTGTGAACGACACACTTGCAGTAAATACCTAGTGTCTTGTCTCGGATCGGCGTTCGCGCCACTTCACGCCTTGTTGCACACACACCAAAATGAACCCTCGATCTAGAGGTCAACTTGGTAAAAAAAAACATTGATTACTATTTTTTTAAATACTCCACAAGCGGAAATTTTGCTCAAATCTTAGCTGGAATTTGAGTCGCTGATTTCAAAAATCTAATCAGATTTTGTCTACGACGTGTGCTTGTTGAGATAATGGTCAGTTGATAAAGTCCCCAGTCCAGCCCAGTGACGTCACACATCCGGTCACGGGGGCACTCCTTCGACTCGAGCGGTGGTTTTCGTGGAGGACCTTGATCTTTGCTGCATGCGTTATATGAAATTTCAATCCTCGATGCGTATTTTCCTATCCGTCAAAACAACGGAAGCATGCTGCACACGCTAACGCATGTTCATGTGAAAGTAAGCAAGGAGAACAGAGGGACTTGTAAATTGCAAATGACGTACGCCTATTTGCTGCGCTGCATGTCCGTCAAAACGACGTACCATGTAAACTAGGCTTTACGTTTTAACCTTTCGGCCACCGACCCAATCTTTCAATATAGTGTAGGTGAAATAAAAGTCTTTGAAGGATCAGGTTCATACACTCTAGCCTGAACATTGACAAAAAAATTTGTTGTTTAAGAATAAATTACTGGTAATAATAATTAAAGTATAATGTAATGTTTATGTTTACTGAAAATTGTGACTGAAATTGTCTGCTACTTTGGTTTTCAATCTAGATATTTATGATTTTTAAAAGCAGTACTATACTGTACTTCTTTGCTCTAATTCACCACACACCATGCCAAAAACATGTATTATGTCACATATCTATACACAATATTATTCTTTGATTGACTATAATAAATTAACTTTCACGATTTGACCTACCCTTGCCCACGTTTGGATGCACTCCAAGCAGAACACGTGGTCACATGACTCAGGTGTGCCCACATCTTGCCTCCTCAAGCGATTCAGACAGATGGGACATTGGTCACATTCCTCTCCTCCCGACTCCTCTTCATTCACTTCTACCTCCAATCCTGCCCCTTCCTCCTCCTCCTCCTCCTCCTCCTCATCATCATCATCATCTTCTTCTTCTTCTTCCCCTTCTTCCTCAGAATCTTCATCTGAAATGGTGACAGTAAAAAAAAAAAGAGAAAAAGAATTACGACAATGTTATAAATAAGCCCTATCTGATAAAGAATGACCTAACGGTACATGTATTTTAATTATTTTTGTGATATTAAGAACAAAGTCCAATAATATGGACTGTCGATATACAATGATTTTATTGGGGAGCGGGGGGAGATTTTTATGCCATATTTCATTTTTGGACAAATATATGGATAGAAAGATGTCTATATTTCATAGTTGGCACACGACATACTGGTAACACAAACAGCTTACCTTCTTCTCCTTCATCGACCTCATCCCCATCTTCTTCTCCATCCTCTACTTCATCATCTTCTTCTCCATCACTGCTCTCTTCTCCATCGTCTTCATCATCATCATCCTCACTTTCTTCATCGGATAATGCTTCCTCTTCCTTATCTCCACGTTCATCAAAAGTTTCCTCTTGATCGTCCTCTTGCACTGCCTCCATTTCCTCCTGTGAAGACATCCTGTCAACTTGACTTTTTCTCTCTTCTCAAGAGGAATGTCTGAGACTGGGGTACTAGTCTCACTTTTGAAAATTAAAATGCAACTTCAAGGATCATTCTCACCTGGAAAAGATACAAATGCATGTTAGGATCAGTCACACAAACTGAGTAGCTGCTGGCTGAATTCTACATTATGTTAAACTTAAACCCACACACTACAACCTGTAACTTTTAATGACAAATGAAAACCACATACATGTACATCTGTACTGCGTGGGGCATCCCATTGCATCCTTTTACTTCTCTCTTGTAAATACTATACATGTAGAATCAAAGCAAGAAACAGCCACAAGGATGAGATATCTTATTTAAATAAGAACCTGGTAGGGTGTAACACCTTCAGCCAAGCAGGAAAATCATTTATTGAATATGAACTTATTGGATGTAGCAGAAAAAGATATACCCAGTAGCTTTAATATTCCACCAATTCAATGAAAGCCCTTTCAGAAGACATGCAAAACACTTGCTAGTGAGGAACATATCTTTAACTTCAAGTTTAAATTATATAGTGAGTGTCATCAAACTAGAGCTGTTCTATTTAATATCAAATCAACTACACACTCTCCCTGCTTTCTGTCTTTTTCAAACTTTCAGCAGTAGAGCTGTTTGTTATAACTCGAGAGGAAAATTTTTTCTGTCGCATAACAATTAACACAACAATTTTTTTGTAGATTTTGTTCAGGATTAAAACATAGGGAGATGAAGTTACCACCCTTTATATTCAAGACACAATATGACCATAGAGAAAAAAAATTTCATTTTCATGTTTCATTGAAAAAATTGACCTTATGCATAAGTTAAGCCCTTTTTAAATATAACGCTTTAATAGACGCAAACATGTTTTATTTCAAAGGTTTGTGGAGCAAAACGGGTGGACTTCTAGTTCTATAAGTCAAGAACGAATAAGAAAAAAATTGTCCATACGTCCTTTTTTTTCACATCTCTCTAATGACAAAATCTGAAGGAGCAAAAAAAACCCCCAGAATTTAAAGCTTGACTGAACTTAATAAAGTTCAGGATGTCATGAGAGAATCAACAATAGACATTTGTCAGTTTCAGAGCCCATTACTTACGTAATGTTTCTTCTGAAAATTAAATTACCTGTTTTTCTTAGTGGAAGTAATTTGTAAAAGTAAATTTAAATAAATTCATCATAATATATAATATAATATCTATTGTTTAGTCCTAATGTTGAGATGCAGAGATACTTATCTACATCATGTATCCCTCCACAATACCTGGAGTATGTAAAACTACTCATGACAGCCAAAACCTTTGTCTAATACATGTAATAATATTGTACATATTAGTTTTGCAATCCCTTCTGCAAGTGTTCGATGTAATCACAAAGTTGAGCTGAGCTTTCTTTGACATTGGTCTTCCACACTTGCAGTAATTTTGGCAATTTTGATATAGCTGACTAACAGACTGCCATCAGCATGGATGTCCGTCAAACCCTCTTAAAATATGTTGAAGTGAACCTGACTGATGAGATGAAATGTAGATCTATGCACAAAAAAAACATACCGATACAATAAATCTAATCCACACCACAAGGTGACAAAAGTAACTAACGCATCAAAAAAGGTTTATTTAAAAGTAGCATTGATTTATTGTTCATGGAACAAAGGAAAATCACACAACATTGGACGATTTCATGTACATTATACAAACAAAAGAGATGACTTTAATTTACAATATGGCAAAACAAAGCTTTTTCCACCAAGCAAAGTACATGTAGTTCTAAATGACCTTAAGTTTACTATGTTCCCTTCCTCCTTAGTAAACTTCTCCAAATCAAATATTCAGAGGTTTATGTTGTTGCATTAAAATGTCGGCAATACGAACTTCTCTCTGATAAGGCTGAAAAAGTTTAAAAACATGAAGATCACATCAGGCAACTGTGACCAAAAACAAGATCCTCCAGACTATAAGTAGGAGAGAACACTTTGAGGTTTCTGCAATACAATCCTGACAATCAAGAGAAATCTTTATTTTCATTTTATCATAATGTAACAGAACTTGGATTTTGTAAGCTAAACCATGCAAACATACATGTGTAGGCAGCGCTAGAACCACAGACACCTCATCACTACATGCATCACTGCAATGTAGTTGTCATCACACAAGCGGCCACAAACAGGTGGGATTATGATGGCTTTGTCCAAATTTTTTTTCAGTACATGTATTTCACACTTGCACTACTTTGATCAATCACCTTTTTTTTTGCCTTCTTATCAAATTGATCATATTATTTTCAGCCCCAGTCAGAAGGTTAAAGCAACTACACCAGCGATACATTCAAAGAGATGTCCAAAAGTATTCATTAACATTCTAACAGCTTCTGGTCATCTATGTGTAAGTGAGGTTACAAACATAAAGCTTGACACAGCACCAATACTTGTATCAGATTTACATGTAGGCCTACTAGTACATTCATGTCAATTTGGCTATTGTATTACCGGTAGCCTATTGTAAAATCGTTTTAAAAGAAAAATAGTCATTCAACTTTTTGTTGATCATTTTGTAAACTAAATACACAACTTTATTCAGAATCACACATCTAGTTTCCCTCTTCTACAGCTACAATGAAACAAAACTGGCCTTTACAAAAACTTCAATTCTTCAAATCACCCATACAATTGTGCTGCTACTAATCTCTTTCTCATCAATGGCACTAGAAACTGCAGTATAATCACAATAACTGTGTGCAGCCTGAAAAAAAAAAGGCTCTAATTTTCTTTTTTAATGCCTGCTTCATGATTGATCCACAAACTCGAGACCCTCGTCGTGTGTCATCAGACACAGGCCTTAAAAAAAAAAAGGCATCATAGCAATGACAGAACAACAGCAGTTGAATGAAATGCTCCGAAACTGATCTTATTAAAGTACAATGCAGACAGAGGTTGGAATCCCTTTTTACTTGGGACAAAGAACGAGGATACTGCTCAGCACGATTGCTGCATAAAATGAATTTGATTGTAGCTCACACCTGCAATCAAGCTGAACAAGAATTTATTTATCGGAACAATGGAACTAAAGATCAAACGTCTAGAATCTTTTCACACAGAAAAAAGACACAAATGAAGGAGTATAAGAGCTTTTCATCATTTGTAGTTTACAGACTTTAGAAATGGCCAGTTCTCACAATGCCATGGTAGCAAGTTGTGCTGCTCAGGCCATGTTGATGTAGGCTACAAAGGTCCAGCGGGATTGAGAAATGAATTCAACTTTCTGCTGATAACGTCTTCAGCTTTAAATCAAGTATGCTCTCAATATATACTCTATTGAAATTAAAGCTTTGACTCTCTCCTACTGAAAATGTCTCCCTTATCTGTATACTAGCCCTCACCAGTTTTGATTTTGAATTCTTGATTCATCCATTTCATAACGACAATGTTCAAAGAAAGACAAGTTGCAAACATTGGTTTTCATGTAGGACTGCTACAAGATTTAGAAGAGACTCATATGGTTGGATACTTTAAAGAAACTAAATAAGCAGAAACAAATGTAAAAGTCAAACACTACCGATATCTCTAATGTCTTCCCATATTATGCAACTAAAAGAAAGGAGAGAAAATTGGACTTAATTATGGTCAAAAGTATGGTTAAGTATCAAAGTAACATGTGACATCCAACAATGATAAGGGCGTGAAAGAGATTCACACAATTCATACAGCACACGGGAAGAACATTGCAGCAACACCAAGGAGCAGAAATATGTCAGACTCACTTTACAACACTCATACCATTTATTAAGTTAATTCATAATTCATATTAAAAATGTAATCTCGACATTTATGATCAACTTTCTGTACACAACTTTTAAACAATGCAGAGACGGCAGTTTATTTTATGACTCTCCCATCTTTAGAACACAGAATTTCTCCCCTCTTCTCCCCCATAGAAGTTATTTTTTTACACAAATCAAGACATACTGCTGGGTAGAAATAAAAAAACAAAACAAAAAAAAAACTGATGCGCACGCTGAGAACACAAAGCTTCACACGAACATTCACACACAACTCATGCATTATCTGGACGCTTTCTTCACTCTCTCTCCATTCTGTCTCGAAGTTGAATTTGTTTCTTTGGGGTCTTTCAGCTGTCCTTCTTTACTGTGGTGAGGACCTTTCTTTCTGGCCCCACCGGGATGACCTTTACACATTTTCTCCACATAAGCTTCCACAAGCTGCTGAATCTTTTGGGGGTTAATATTTCCACTCTTGCTATGGCAGACCTTCAGGAGAAAAAAAAAATGATGGAGTAAGTGACAGGCTTCAATTTTTAAAATGGAAACAGAATGGAGAATGGAGAAAAGAACGAGAGCAGAAGAGGACCGGTATATTATTAAAGTGGGATTGGCTCTTTATTTTTTAGACCGAGGTAGGCCTACACAACTTGACTACATTACAGTATTAGATCTACAATAAAAGCAAAAAAAGAATGAAAGCTGCAGGGAAGTATTACTAACACTACACAGTGGACCTACACACTCATCAGTTAGAGCTACAAAACCAAGGTACTTTTTAAGGGCCAATAAAAAAGGAAAAAAAAAGGCAATACACCGTATAAATAGTAGTTAGGGCGGGAAGTGCGTAGTGATTTGACAGAGAAGGGAAACTATGGGGTTGTTCAAGTGAAATAACTGGAAAATAATTTCTTGAAATTCAGCTACCAGCGGTACGTCCCTTTCTATAATTTATAATTCGAACCCTCTGAATCCTAAGTTTTTGTCCATTCCCAAGCACTTCAAAGTATGAGATTTCCATTTTTACATAAAATGATGTCTGGACACCCGAAGTAACAATTCGTACCTTTGGTACAGCCTTCCTAAGAATTAACTTGTATTGCTCTTTCGAGATCTTCTTTGCACTGTAAAATGGTTTGATGGCCAGCTTGACTTCATCAATGACACGCTCCTGAAGGTGGAGTTTCTTCAAGTACTGAAAAAAAAACAAGGCATGGGAGAGTCTTAATAAGTGGAAACACAAAGTGGAAGTAATTTACACGTGCACACAACATAACAGAAGAGGGCTTTTCATAAGGCACTTAATTTCTTTACATGAAATCAAACAAAACAAAATCTACTGAATTACTAAAAAATCTCAAGCCTTTTTCTCACCAGATAAGAAACTGAAAAGACCACATTGTGTATGTTACAGAGTAAATCTTACAGTTAGAGCGACATTTTGTTGTAATGCTGTCAGATTTTTGTGTGAAACAGGTTTTTTCGTTAGACTTATTTATGAGCAAACATTAAATTACTCTGGACTTTTTAAAAACACATGAAATTCAGCCTTAAACAATAATTCATGTTCCACTAGCTGAAAAGAGCACTGCTCATTTTCAAACAACTCTACGTGACTATCCATGACAAGTTACTCTTACATGATAGATCACAATTCCTAAGTTACATATGATTGAAAGATCACCTTTTCCTTATTTGTGAGATCCACCGCTGAGGCTGGCACATCGTCGTCATTCAAGTCGATTTTCCTCCTCTTTGGCACCGCACTCTTCGACTTGTCTTGACCAGGAACAGAGGAAGATGGTCCCCCAGTTGGTGCGCCTTTAGGGGTGAGTTTCTCTATCACTTTACTCAGGGCCTTGAGGTACACAGCCGGTTGAATGAGTCCTTTCCCGGCAGGAACAGATGTCACTGGTTTGGAATTATAATCACGAGTTCTTGATGTATGTGGGTCCGACTTGCGGCCCCGGCGCCTCCTGTTGCCTCGTTCATCACTGGAGTCTGAGTTTGGGGAGGGCAGCTCAAGTTCACAGTCATCATCCCCTGGACTCATGTCCATATCTACGACTTCTGTCGACTCAGATAAGTCCCCACCTCCTCTACGCAAGGCCCCCATCCGAAATGTGTTAGAGGCTGAGCTAGTGGCCAAGGGCGATTTACCTAACAAATGTCCCGCCGACGGCATGCCCGGTACAGGTGGTTTGAACATTTGTCCCTGACCGTCCTGATGGGCAGCTAGTTTTGCCTTCTCCAAGGCAGGAAGCAAACTGGTCAGCTGGGCAAGAGGAGCCATGGCAGACATGGGCAGGGGTGGACGAAGTGTCCCACTCATATGTGGAGGAGCACCTTGTCTGGGTGGGGGTGGCTGTGACAGCGGCGGCAGTGCAGAAGAACCAAACGGGGGAGGGGGTCTAGAACTGTCTACAGGAAACATGGACCTGCTATCCGGGGTGGGCAGCAAGGCTCTGGGGTTTTGCTGGCCTGATGGGAAGCCTGAGTTCTGAGAAGGGCCTCCCTGGTCGAACATATTGGCAGGGCCTGAGTGCTGGGGCCAGCCTGGGAACCTAGGGGGCTGACCACCAGGAGGTGGGGCAGGCATGCGTGGAAAGGGAAGTAACCCTGGCTGCTGCTGCTGCTGCTGGGCTCGTATATGACCCATCGGTAGACCCTGTGCCAACCCACTTCCTGGCAGGGGAGGAGGCTGCATGGGTGGAAGGGCAGGGGCCGGCTCTGAAACAGCTGGTCCAGGAGGTGGGGAGGGGCGCACCTCCTCTGGTGGTGGGTGATCTGGAGGAACAGGCCCTTTTTCTGCCGGAGGAGGAGCCACAGGAACACTGATAGGTTCAGGTGCAGGCTCCTCTCTGTCACCATCCTCCTCTGTTGGGTGGGCAGGGTCGTAATCTGATTCTGTGGCAGCTGCTGTCTGTTTAGATCTGTCTTTATCTGTCAGCTCATCCCGAGTAGGCGTGGCATCCCCATTTTCCTCTTCCGCTGGATTGTCTTCATGCTCGGCAGGATTAATCTGAATCAGAGCACTACGCCTTGAATTGCCACTGAGTTCTGGAGGAGGAGGAATACTTTCCCCATCCACCAGCTTTGTACTGTCATCTTCAGCATTTGCATGTGTTATGTCCACTCGGGATGGAGGGTCCTCCTCTTCGTCCAAATTGATCACAATCCTCTCCGGCTCCACCAGAATTACATCACTGTTGGCTCCCTCGTCAGAGCTGTGGAAGCTTATGTGTTGAGAATTATGTTTGTGCACAATGGAACTGCTGCTAGAACTGCTGGAGGATGATGATGAGCTAGTGCTAGGCATCCTCTCTCGTCGGTGTCTGTGTCTCACTCTACGCCCACTGTCACGGTCCTCAGACTCACTGTCCTCTGGAGGTCGAACATGACGTCGCCTTCTTTGGCTGTCATCTCGGTTCTCCTTATTTGAACTTGCTCGCTCTGATCTGCGACGTGGGCTTCTCGATCTTGACTGGGATGAACGACGTGACCTTCTCTCCATCTCTCTTTCACGACTACGTTCTCTACGTCTCCGCTTAGACCTTTCACGCTCCTTCTCCCTTTCTTTCTCTCTTTCTCGCTCTCGTTCAGCGGATCTATCCCTTGATCTGGATTTATGCCGCCTATGACGTCCTGATCTCTCTCTTGACCTAGATCGATGCATCCGCTCACCTGATCCAGAGCGCCGCCTTCGTTCACGAGATCTACTTCTAGTATGGCGTCTTCGTCTTTCCTCGTCTCTCCTGCTCCTCTCTCTCTCCCTGTCACGGTCTACATCTCTTTCTCTCTCTCGTTCCCGGTCCCTCTCCCTTTCTCGAATTCTCTCCCCTCTACTCCTATCCCTATCCCTCTCCCCTCGATCTCTGTCTTTGTCTCTTGGTGTATCATGGCGATGTTCTCTTTCATGGCGAACTTCTCGAGACTCATGTCGTCTCTCCCGAGATTCCCCTCTCTGTCGCCTTTCATCGTGCTTTCTCCTACTTCTGTGTTCCGTTTCTTCCACCCTCCTTTCAGGGGTCTCTGCCCTCTCCACATGATTATCAAAACTTTGCACAGATTCCTCCTGATCAGAGTCTTGTCGCTTTCGATAATTCTTTTCTGTAGTTACCTTTTGAAAATGTCTTTCTTCCTCCTCCTCTTCCTCGTATGCCTTTGATATGGTTTCTTGGTTATCTTCAAGATCATCTGCATTCTCGTCCTGCACAAAAAAACCAGCGAGGAAAGAAGGAAACTTCTGAGAATCTTCATCCCCTTGGTTCCCATCTTCTATAGTTGCAACTTCTCGCTTTGTTTTCTTCTTTTTCCTCTTCTCCTTATCTTTCTTCTTGGTTCCTTTTTTCTTTCCATCCGTCTCCACAATCTCTCCTGGCTCCCTTTGTTCATCCCCTTCATGACTGGCAGCACCAATGTCAAACACTTGATCGTAGACTTCTAATGAGATTCTCTCATCATGAGCTTTCTCATGGGACTTTCTCCGCTTCATACTGGACATTTCTCCCTCTAGCTCCCCCTCTTCCCTGCTATCCACACTAGTTCTATCTCTACTTAGCTCCACCACCCGCTGATCTCCCTGGCCGTCTACTCCAGAGAACTTGGACTGGCTTTTCTTTCCTTGGCCTTTCTTCACCTTCTTCCCCTTCTTTTTCAATTTCTTTCCCCCTAGCTTCTTTTTCGTCTTCTTCACAGGTTGCTGCCGCTCCACTTCATCTTCCACCCTCTCATCTTTATCAGGCTCGCTTTCCTCCCGAAACAAATCCACCAAAGCTTCCTCATTCCTCGTGTCTACCTCATCTTGCCTTCTCATCCGCTCCCTTTCTAGACTTTCCTTCTCTTCATTCCTGTCATTATCCGAGACATTCTCACTACCGGGATCCTCGTGTGGCTTCTTGTGAAAGCCCTCACTTTCAAAAGGCTCCTTCTCAAGAACAAAATCACTGTCATCAAAAGTCACCTCTGGCACATCGCTGTTCAGATCTTCCTGGTTATCCTCCGCAGTAGACTGGAAGGAATTTTGAGTCGTTTCATCTGTGTTTAGAGGAACTGTTGGGTGGACTTTATCAACACTCTCCTCACTCAAGTCATTGTGTTTGTTGTCCCCAGATGGGTTATCCTTGTCTATGTCTTTCTCATCATTACTCTGGTTGAGACTATCACAATCTTTTGGAGAACCAACATCTTCAGGTAGAGGACTAGAAATAACCTGCGAGTCCCATCTACCATCTTGTTCCTCCTCCTCCTCTTCCTGCTGCTGCTGCTGCTCCTCCTCTCCATTAGCCTCATCTTCTTCTTCCTTTGGGTCTTCCACTGATACCTCTTTATTAGTGACTGCGGCTTCATCATCACTTAGTGTAGGATCTGCAGGGTCATAATCAGACATTTCTTCATTGGCATTATCTGTAACATCCTTGCACATCCCGGCAGTCTTTGATCCGTCCTGGATTTGCTCCTGATCAGAATCCAAGGTAGGCTCTGACGGATCGTAATCATCTGTAGGTTCTGAAGGATCATAGTCCCCAACTGTTTTCTCGTCCTGCTCTAATGGTTTCAACCCTGCAGATAGATGAATGACACAATATTATATAATGAGAATAATTTAATGTGGTAAGTTTACTTTGACACTACTTCTAACAACTAAAAGTTTTTATATAATGTGAAACAACAAGTATCGAACATTCCTTACTAAAAAATACTATAATTAATTTAACTGAAACAAAGTCTATCGTAGGCCTATATCTTTTTACATGATCCGAGGGAGCAGCATTCAATGTGGAAATTTTAAAAAACAGCCTTTGCATCATGCAGAGAATCATCATATTTATTACCTTTTTTTAAAAAATCAGACACATTAAAATTTTTTTCAAAAAACTCGAGTTTGCCAAAAAAAAATGAAAAAAACAAAAACAGTAAAACAGCAGCCCCTACTATTCTACTACTGCAAAAAATTAACAATCAACTACTGCATCCCATACATGTATACATAAATTAAAACTCACTGATTTAAAAAAAAAATGTTTGGCTCACCTCCATCTTCATTTTGCGTCACAATTTGATCATGATTCTCCTCCTGCTTTGCCTCCAAGTCAATCTGCATGTGTCCCTCATCATCAGATGCATCAGTGAAATCCATTGTGCACTTTGCAAGGCACACTCCACTGAGATATACTTTCTATATCGTCTTTCCCGATTGCAATTACTCTCAACATATGACACTAGGCCCTATGCCTTGCATCAAAGCAAGTCCATCTTGTATTTTTAGCATGTAAGGAAAACCTGAAATTTAAGAAATAAAAAAAAATATTTACAAATTCGCCAAATGCAAGTTCCATCATTTATACCTCATAATTCCAGTTAGTTTCTGGTTTAAAAAAAAACCAATATTGCATAGAAGTAGAAGTAAACTTTTTGTGTGTGACATACTGAATTTTGATATTCAACATTGTTCACAAGTCTTCTTCAACCTTACTAACATTTGCCAAAGCTCATACATGTCGACTCAGAATATGGAGGGAAAAGTGAAACAACATGCGCCTCAAATAAGGAAAAAAAAGACCTTTTTCTTGATAATGTTCACAAAGCATGGGAAAACAAGACTCCAAATTAAGAATGAACACAAAAAAAAAAAGAAAAATTACATTTAACAACAATGACTTTCACATCAGACTATATTCAATCCCTTCTGACATACATCAAATATAATAATCAACAAGTACAAGGTCAAACACAGTGCACTTCAAAACCACAGGTTTCAATTCCATAAAAGTCAAGAACATTTAACTTGGCTTTCAAGGATAATATTACTGTGTTGGAGATATTAAATGAGAACCCGATTGGAAAAATGATGAAAAACAAACTAATTGAATCAAGAGACATTACCCTTTCCACAAAAAGATCAAGACATATCATCAGAGGTTTATCTGAAGTATGCATAACATTCAACATATTTGTTACTGATGACCCACAAAAGCATATCAATGAAGGATCCAGATCTAGGTGTTCTTGTGTATAATATAATGTATTCTAATTAAAATCCAATTCGATAAGGAGAGGGAAAAAATCATGAACAAAACGAATAAGCTGGTAATAAAACTTGAAGTGCACATGCAATGTACTTTGTCTCCATCGAAAAAGAAGGTCTTCTTAAACTTATATTAACTGAAAAAAATATAAATCACCACCAGCTTACAACTAATTTTTGGCACCTCAACCCCCTCCCCCACAAAAAAAGAACAAAAGTAACAATTCTAAGATAAATGCACACTTCAAAGACCCAGAAGGGGATACACAAGAATTTCATGTGCGGGACAAAGTAAAAAGGTTCATGCACATTTTCCTTAAGGATACCTTCTCAACCAATAAAAAAAAAAAACCTCCAGAATCACATTGCAGAAGAAGTCAGCTTGGATAAATACAATGTCAGAAGTCACCAACCATCTTAGTGAGACAGACAATTTACTTGACTACTACAAGACAGAGACGAGGCTTCAATTCTAAAAGAAAGATAGTACCTTCAATAAGTAGTTGGACAAGTTTACATATCACAAGATCCAGTATCACCAGAATTATAGAATGGATTAGACTGGCAGACACAAGCAAAATTAACTCACAAAGTAAAAAGAGTCAAGACAAACACAAATCAGACCCTCCCATGTACACACACCCCCCTCCCCCCCACATACAATCTCGCAAATGTTAAAAAAAAATCTCCAAGCCCATGCGGCGGCATTAAGAAACAGAATGTTCAAACCGCATGAAAAATTATGACGTTTATTAAATTTTTTATATAATAAACTGAGATTATATTGAATTCTCTTTAGGAGCGTCATCACTGTCTGTTTAGAGGAAGGACATGTCATCCCACTGAGTATGTGACTGATTCAGGTTCAACGTGAAAAATGAATTTGAAACGCCAATGGCCTTCTTTCAATTATCTTTAACCTTTCAAGTACGCAGGAGCCCGATACTTTATGGGTGTGTCTACATGAGGTTTCCTTACAATTTTCACGTGAGGCAAGAGTTTAAGGTCACTACGTCTTGACTTGATAACGTTAAGAAAAGAATTTCATCATGTTTTAACATTTTTTCCTTTCTATTCCAAATGTACAAAAACTGGGAAACTGATTGCTGCATACTTTTTTTCAACGTCCCTACATTGTTCCTTTTATTCCAGTTCATGCCTTCCCAGCCTGTATTATCTGCAATGTCTATATTGCGATTTTCTTTTCCTGGAGGTATTATTTAAATGAAAAACAACAAATTATGCAAATGGAAAATCTAACTCAATAGTTTGGAACTGTCACATTATGGAGCTTTGATTTTGACTTTGCTGAACAATGCCCCAATTTTTTTCCAAACATAATTTTTATGGGCTTCATACCAAAATAAAAAAAACATGAAGAGAGAGCCGGCTTCCTACATATTCAGCTTCTTTCTCACCCTTCTAGTTTAAAAGCCAAAATTCCCAAAAGCCAGGAATGTTGAATATTATTCACGTTTATGATTACTACTTGTTTACTAAGATTAGGCTGAAATTTACTGTTCACCCAAAGGTAGGGAATGCTTGTGAAACTGAAACTAGATAGCCCAGTAACTATTAACTCTGAATTCAAACTGTCGCTTTTCAAATAATAAAAATTTAGAGGCTGTCAATCACACAAAAAGTTTGCAGAGAAATTGTTTTGGAATAATAAACTTCATTAAAAAAATCGACTGCTTCAGATTTGAAATGTAAAGAATTTAAAAAGTGTATTTTCATAGAGCAGATTATGGAAAACTTTACTGAAGTAAATGTAAAACAACAAGACTATTGAAGTGATGTCTTTAGCAGGATTAAATGTATTTGTACTGAATGAGTGGAAAAAAAATTGTTTTTTTTCTGATCAATAAACATTTTAATATACTTACTTTTTAAGATGCTACCTCTTGAAAAACCTTTTTGTGTGAAACGACAGTCTCCAATTGCTAAAGGCTGGGAAGATAAGTGAACTGCAGAGTGAAGCCGACTGCTGCTTTTCAGCTGTATTTTCTTGAGGGCAATCGCAAACTTGCTTCGGGATGATGCAACCGGAGATATATTACCGCACTTCGCGTCGAAAAACGGTTTCGGAAAAAATATTCGCTTTCACTTTACAACCATCTTTAAAGTTCCCCTCCTACGACATAATAACACGACAAGCACAAACAAGAGGCAAAAACAGAAATACATATGATAGACAACTGACAACTGAGACAAATCACAGCAGTGTATGCACATTTTGACAAATATGTTGATAAAAAAAAAACATCTTAAAAGTCAGTCTTTTGATGCTGTTGGCCGTTAGCTCCTTTTTTTAAAAATTGTTTTAGTTAAAAAATGACTATTCTTGAAAAAATAAGACAGAAAAAATAAAATTATTGAACAACACACATCTTACAGTCTTGTAAAATTAATGACAATTCCATCAAAATCTCAGCCATTTCCAAGCAGATTAGATCTAGATCTCAGATACATTATCATCTGCTTGCTTTAAATAAAACTTGGAGCAGCAGTTCATGTGACACCATTTCATGCACATTTGTTTTCTTTTGTCCACTAGGCAACCAGAGTAAAGAAATATGTTGATGATACAGAATAAGCCATCTAGGTCTGGAGTTGAGAAAAGCTGACAACATCAAGAAATCTTTCACCTTTGTCACAACTCTTTAGTCAAAGAAATAAACAGACAGGAAAGAAGTTTGTTCATCAATGTATCTGGCAACAACTGAAATGAAAAATTCTGTTTTTTGACCATACTTGGTACTCATCGGCTCACTTTCATAAAAAGTTTATCTGCGAAAACATAGTCTACTTTTGTAATACATGATGAAATGCTAATGTTTCCATTTCATTTACCATTGTCTTGCTCTTTCTTACAAACCTAAAACAAAACTAGGGAAGAACAATTTTCTTAATCCAAGTTCCTTTTGTATAAATTTTACCCTTTGTTGCCGGCTAGCTTTTAAATTTTACACATAATCCTTTCTTTATATTTCTCACCAGCTCGCCACTGTTAGGCTATTCATAGTCCTCAAAGGCAAAACAATCATACATGTTGTGCTTACAATAGCTGTCCTAAAGACTCCCGTTGTCCACTAACAAGATCTTTTTTATTTTGGAAGTTTGAACTGGACCAAAAGCCTTTACATTTCCATCGGGGAAGAAAAATGAGGAAATTTGGAAACACATTAACCCTGGAAGCTCACAAAACATAATTCAATGTTCCACTCATTACTAAATATAGTAGTAAATGTGTGACAATACCTAGAAATATGAACCAATGAAATTCATGTATTTCTTTTTGGCGGGTTTCTCTATATTTAGTGGCTTATCGATCGGTCTTCGAGGCGCTATTTCAGGCTTTGTGCGATTCTGCTGTTTTCTTGTAGATCTAGGCCTACTTGGAACTGTCGACCTACTTATTTTGTTTTTTGCTTTTGCATCGCTGCTGCTTATAATCCGAACCGCTTATTAGAATTGGTCCAAAACAATGTTTGTCATGACATTAAGAATTCATCTGCTGGGTGACATTGAATTCTACAGGATTGAGAATAGATTCATACTTCGACGAGGAGCTAGATCTGCATCGCATTTTACTGTTACGGGAGGAAGTCATTTGGACGATGTTTTCATTCATATCTTCATACAAGTAAAAAAAAGTAGGCCTAATATAACATTTTCAGTTTATTAGCTTCAGAGAATAAGGAGTTTTGTGGACTTTTTATTAGTAATTAAGCTGTAAAACGCCGATTTTACACACCACTCAAAATTACCAGAAAGCAGCTTGCCACACGCCATTTCTTAACTGAGCAGAGCATAGCGAGGGGACTTTTATCGCCACAATTTCTGTCCGACATTACCGTTGCTTCAAGGTTTAGCACCTCAAAAGCTGAAGCGCTGAAACGGAAGTTGTGAACTTAAGGAAGCCCGTGGTTTCACTGCGTGCTTGATTGAGCTAAAAACAATTTTCACAGGGAAACAAAATACTAAAATTTCATTGGCTATTATTCATAGTTATTTTTAAACAGGTTGCAGCCCCTATTTGAAGCCAGTAATTTCCCATAGGAGCCTATATTTAGGCCCCTTGCGCTTCCCGGTTGGTGGTGCGGGCTGACACAGTGGCTCATCTATTGTACAGGGTTAAGACAATGCTAGCCTTGCGGGTTAAAACATGAAGCTGATAACAGCCTACAATGCTGAGACATCGCAAATAAAACAGTCACTAGAACTTCATTTACATAAATGAAATGTTGATACAGCTTGGATGTAAAGACAATGACAGAGTGTAATACAGAAACTGTCAGGAAACCAGACAGGCCTATACTCTGGTAATCTACAAAATATCAAGATCTAGGTCTCTTAGATAAATTTTGCTTACTCTGCATATTTTCCACAGTGCAATCAATGCGGCAGAAGTAGGCCTAAGTGGTGGTGGTTTGCCAGCTTAAATTAGGAATGTATGATATCACTTAAGTCTAGATCTAGTTGCTTTTTAGATTTCCAGAATCTAGATCAACCAAGTTAGAATTGAATCAAAGATCTAAATAAATTTAGACGTAGAGAAGCTAACTCTAGAGCTAGATATCTAGTATCCTTTTTAACTCGAGTCGATAGATGTGCCACTATCATTATCATGGCTTCCGGTCAATGAAAATTAGGGTACGACGAGATCTGCGTCGTGTCACTATGAGTGACTATGTCGGCCCGCACCGCCAATCGGGAAATGAGGTTGGCTTAAATATAGGCTACTATGTCATGGAAAAGTACTGGCTTCAAATAGAGGCTAGAACATTCGGCTCGGTCAAATCTAAAAATAAATATGAATATTAGCCAATGAAATTTAAGTAGGCCTAGGCCCTATTTTGTTTCCCCAATGTTTTTCAGGTATCGACCAATAAAGACGTGTTTGTGGCTTGACTCAACCACGCATTGAAACAAAGCTGGCAAAATCTGTTTCACTGCTTACGCAGGATGAGAGTTAATTTTGTTATGACCTACGATAACTATGAAGTCTCAATTTAGTTCATTTGTGAGCCAGTAAGTAGCCTACCACCCTGGAAAACTAAACAGCAAAATGCTTCCCTTACAGTGAGTACAATAATTTTCCGCCAAAAGCACGATCAATTTTTGAACTGATTCCCGAAGTTGATCAACTCCTGAAATGACAGACTAATTAGATCTAGATCTAGACCTGTCCGTCATGTAATAATCACATCATTAGGGCCTTTATATCTAGATATCTAGATCTAGATCTAGGTCTAATAGACCTCTAGAAAATCTAGTCTCTAGACTCTTGCTTAGGTTGCATCTAGATCTAGTCTAGATCTAGATTCTAGATCTAGACAGGCCTATCTAGCATCTAGATCTGAACAGGTGTATGCCATAAGGGAAAGGGTAGTACATCCTGCTAGATCTAGATTTTTGACAACTCAAATCTAAACACTACAGGGCCTGCTGGTTTCACAAGTCACAAGCCTTAGATTCTAGAACTTTTGCAAGGTGGGGAGGCTGACCACAGCCACAGATCAGCAACACTAAAACAATTCGGCCATTCTACTTCAAACAGTGTAGTGCATCCTGCTAGATCTATCTTTTTGAAAACTCAAATCTAAACACTAGGCCTAGATTCTAGATCTAGATCTACTGGTTTTACAAGCCTTAAATTCTAGAACTAGATCTAGATTATCTAGGTCTACTTTTGCAAGGTGGGGAGGTTGACCACAGCCACACATCAGCAACACTAGAAATCTAACAATTCGGCCATTCTACTTCACACTCCTGATTTGAAGTAAATAAAAAAAATAGATCTAGATATCTAGACGCTTAGTATTAAATATGGCAGGTAGTCGACATTACTAGAATCTATCTGAGAATTACATTTTCATTAGTTAAGAAGCTCATTAGATCTGGATCTGGTCAAAGGAATTAGCGGCACCATCAATAAATTCATGAATTGGCGAAAATTGAACACTCCAGTCACACCATCTCTCCGGTCTTCACCAAGACCTAATGTAACCAGCACAACTTTCCTGAATGGAGATATAGATTCTAATTGACAGACCAAACATTTTAAGTAATAAGGCAATGCAAGTTGTTATACACACACAGATAAAACAAAAGGTTAACCTCTAATTGAAGGTAAAAATTTCCTTCTAATGACACGCTTCGTTCTTTATTTCACGTTCGGCCATGTTTGAAGAATTGCCCGGATGAATTCAATGCAAACCAAAACGAGACTAGACTAGGCTAGCGGATAGGCTTCTTCTCGGCCAAGGCTTTTGCCGGTCGAGGTCTCGGCCCACAGTGTCTCGGCCGGCTGAGAAAACTACCCGTGTTTTGATGACGTCATGCATGCGTAACTCAAAAATAATTAATTGCAGACAAGACAACAATTTCTTGTAGTTTTACATTGGCATACCAACTTTATGAGTGAGAAAAAACCACATCTCATGGGAGCCAAACTGGGAAAGAAAGGAGAGTAAAAAGTAAAAGGTAAAAGTTGAAGAACAAGCCTTGACAATAGGCCCAGGAAATACAACAGAAGAATAGGGTGTGAGCAATGGTAAACTGCTTCTGATATAATTAATTGGCCTGGGTATCACCAAGAGTATTCGTATACCGTAGGTAATTAGGCCTAATCTTTTAGTGCATAGTTCTCAACAAGGCTTTTTTGTGGAAACATCTTTAAAAAAAACAACCAATGAGATTGAAGATACAGGTCGTTCTGGCTTAGAAGTTCCGGGTGCTTCAGGTCTGCACGATGCCATGAATTACCCTGAGATTCAATGGAAGTTCTTAACACTACAATAACACGCAATGACGTTCTCGTTCCAGTTCCATTGAAACAGTAGAAAATATGGGCAACTGTAAGAACTAGGCCATATTTGTAACGATGCTTTACGACCAACAGACAATCAGTTCGCTGTGAGAATACAATGTACTGGCCTGGGAATCTGAACGAATGAAGAAGAAGAAGAAGAAGAAGAAGAAGAAGAAGAAGAAGAAGAAGAAGAAGAAGAAGAAGAAGAAGAAGAA
>JBDFRD010266291.1:0-21726 GCA_039654405.1 Bullina lineata
AGAGAGAGAGAGAGAGAGAGAGAGAGAGAGAGAGAGAGAGAGAGAGAGAGAGAGAGAGAGAGAGAGAGAGATATCTTGTGTACTACTTCATTCTTGGAGCAAGAACTTAGATTTAGATCTAGATCTGGTCTTAGCCTTGCTATTCATTCTTTACTTTAGTTATCATGGATCTCGATTCTAGATCTTAGATAGACTAAGCCTAATGCTCCACGTGTTGGTCTTATCTATTTCATAGATCTATTATTATGGTGTCATCTCTCGATCTATCTTTCATAGGCTAGACCTACAACTCACTCGCACTGACTTTCACATTGCTTAGAAAATAATATTACACAATTAAATCTGATTAGCACTTACCTTTAACAATGGCAATTCTTGTTCTCCAAACGTTAAACAGGAACAAAATTTATTTTGAAGGACACTGTCGTCGCAAACGATGTTCAAACGCTCCAACCGATGGGCAAAAACAACAAAGAATCACCATGCTTGTTTACGATTCGCGCTGTGCATTTTGGGAACAGGTTGCCGTTCCGAGAACCAACCGACCAATCAAATCGCCGGAAATATAAACAACTCGGTTTTGACCAATCAACACTCAGAAACTAGAGACAGCATGGTATTACAAAACGGCCCGTTTCGGAATTATTTTAAATGTATTGCTCATGCATTTATAGAGAAGTCGAGAGTTCTTGAAACGAGCTTTATAACGATACCAAATACTCGATATTTAGATAGGGAACAATAGGCGTTGTCAAGGCTTCAAATTCACGAAATCTGAGAGAGTTGCATCATTTCTTGTAATCTAAGGACCTACCCCTACCTCTTTCAAACTGTTTTTTCTCCAATTTCGAGACTATTTTGATGTTTGAAAGTAGCAGAAATGAATAGAGGAGATATTTTTTTACAAAATTCGACCAAAATTGAAGTATTGATAATTTATACCCAAACCTTCAATTTTACTCATGAGTAATCCCCGTGGATCCCCTTAAATGACATTAAAAAACCTCAGAATTTTCAACGAAATCATAGCATGTCTATTTAACACCATTACAGTAGTTAAATCTTAATGTAAGCAAACTTGAAACATGACAGAATCCTCACCTTTTTATCCTTTCCAGTTCCCACTTTTGTCTTGGCTGTACCCCGTACTTTCTTCTGTCTGTTTTTCCTCTCCTTTCGCTGCTTACGGCCAGTCCTTTTTATTTCAAGGAGTCCATGCTAAAATTAAAAGGAATCAGTATTAGTGATTAGAAAATGCAGACCTGGTGAAGAAAGGAGGGACAAAAAACAACAGTAACAAGTTTCTAACACTACAAAACCACAACTGAAAATATTTCTCACAACTCTTTGATGCTATTTCAATTACAACTAATTATTCCTAAAAATGTCAAATGCTGAAGTGATAAAATGTAAAAACGCTGCAGGGAAACTGGAAAATGAGAAAATAACTAAAAAAAAAAGCTACAGCTTTCTGCATTTAAAATTGAATATATATACATGGCACAAACAAAAGTATAAAATAAAGAAAAGACAAACTACCACCAGTACAAAATTTATGACGGGAAAGAAAATAGAAAAAAGAAAAGGAAAAGAGGGTAGAAGAATAGAAGAGAGGCATGCATAAAAACTTGCTTTCAAAGAAAGAGGTCGACCAGTTGCACAAATGCGTCCACTTTTGGCAAGCCCACCCCTACCCCCTTTTCAGGACCCAAATTACTTCTATTAATTTCCACAATTCTGCTGTTAAATAAAAAGGCAAGTCTACTTTCTTTTAAAAACCATTTTCTTTAAAAGACCTATCTTTACACACACACATACAAAAGCATACCCTTGCAAGTCTGTATTTGGGTTCAAACTTCTTTGCCTTGTCTAACGAGTCATAGATGAGAGCAAATCCAGTTGTTTTGCCACCACCAAACTGTGTACGGAAGCCAAAGCAAAAGATTGTGTCTGACGTAACTTTGTAGACCTTGGCCAGTTTCTCTCTAATTTCAGTCTTAGGGAGGGTTGCTTTGCCAGGATGAAGAACATCAACAACCTGTGAAGAGCAAAAGTAATATGAATACATACCCGAAATGGCAAAAGTCTATGCAACACAAATTCAAATTGCAACAATAGGACATTGAATTTTTTTATTAAGACATGAAGAATGAGATTTCTCCATTTCTGGCTGTAAAATTAATACAAATGGGTGCATACCTTCTCTGATATTTCTTTTAAAGACTAAAAGCATTTACATGTAATTTCTGAATACCGGTACCTATTCGTATTATTTTTTGGGGACCTCTTAAAAGTACAAAAATGGATCATAAATAAATTGCTCAATGGGAGAAATAACAGTCCTGCCTTAAATTATTCAAAGGGGAAAAAAATATGTACACATATTAAAAATCTATCTATTACAACATGCCCAGTTTTATTTCTGATGAGACAGATACAGAAAATCATGAAAAACACACATTTAGACTCATAACTAAGCACAGAGAAAGTGTTGATACTAGATGAATCTCTTCCAAAAAACTGACAGTGGAAGTCATGACATACTGCACAATTTGCAAAAGAAGGCAATTAGTCAAAAATTGTCCCAAAACATCCTAATTTGAGGATGGTACAGTGTGTTGTTTAACTTTCGGATAAAAATTAATCGCGCTTTACATTACGAAGTTGAGATGCGAAACAAGCTGCTTTGTGGTTGAAATGGGTATTTTAGGAAAAATTGGTCACGTCTAATTACAAAAGACAGCAAAACAGTAAAAATGGCAAAATCCTGGAACTCATTCAAGTTCATAATTATGCAGAGAAAGTATTCACAAACCAAAAATTGACAGTATTCTTCCATCCCTGAATAGATCTGGGAGACATTTTTCTTGAACATAAACCAAATAAAAATTTCCACTGCCTACTCCAAAGGAACCCGACCCGCGGAGCACCATAAAGAAATTGCACAGCTAGAATGTAACCGATTCATTTCTCATCAAAACTCTTTGACTGCTTATCATTTTGGAGTTGCACAATCCTGACAGAATTAGTCCAAGTTGTGTTCTTAGCAAAATATTTTACACAATTTATTTCTTCTTCTCAAACCAGACTGAGTACCAGCATAATTCTGCTTAGATATGCCAGCTTCCTGTCCAGAATGTATTCTACATTCATACACATTTTAAACATAAGTGTTAATGCCATATGCACCTCAAAAGAACTGAACTAAAATAAATGCAATGTCTGATTTTAACAAATGACTCACCATCTGCTTCCTGGCAAGCAGTCGGTTGGTCATGAACTTTCTTGTTCGAATTGTTGCTGCGCCGTCACTCTGCAAAGAAGCCATTAAAACAATTTTAATTAGGAAAGAAAGACGTGTGAGGAATGTTTTATCATCATGATTACAAGAGAGTAAAAAATATTTATAAACCAAGCGCAAGAGAACAGGATCAAATCTACATACCTTGAATTAAAAAAATGCTAATCCAATCGAAGCTCATAGCGCTTGGGGTAGAAAATGTTCACATTGTCGACAAAAATAATTTTTCATAATTTTTTTTTCTGTGTATTCTGCAGTACCACCCAGATAACCTAGATAATCGATGCTTAAAAGTCGTGGTATCATTACCTGTTTCCATGGAAAATTATTCCCCAACAACATATATTAGAATATTGTGTGCCCTGGATTCAAAAATATGGTTTTGGGCTGAATTTACTAGGAGAGCAGGGCACAGAACTCAGCCAAGTAATCCACAATTTTGGAGCAAGGGCGCAGGGAATCATTAGTGAAATCAATAAAATGTGTTTCGTAATGAATACGTATTTTCTGCAAGTGGATCCTAATCTACGTGTGAAGATTCCACTTGCAAGAAAGAGGAAGCTGCAACAATAATCTGATGCTGATACAATCACAAAGTAACTGAAACAATAATTCTGTTACTCCATCCTTATTTTAAACCCAATGTAACTGTTATGTTTGTTATTTGCTGTGACTACACTGAATCGGAATACCAAAACATTGCAGTAACAGTTATCACTCTTCCCATATAACTCTACTTCTACGCATTTTTGGATAAAATGTCACTTGGTGAGTTGATATGTCTATGTACAAGACTAACATCTGCCAATTTTCATACATTTCTATCAATGCATTCATCATCTGTGAGTTGTTTTATCAATAGGAATAATGTGAAAAAGTTAGTGCATTCATGAATTTTTAAAACAATTTGTAATTCTAAAACCATAAAGAGATACCATTTTTTTCCTTCTCCAAAGTGGCCTTTGATTATTAGAAAAACATCTGATAAACATATGTTGGCCCGATTGCTCAGATAATGGTGATATCAAACAAAAGGCGCCCTATAGAAATGACACGAAATGCACGCGAACAAGACAAGGGTGGTGACCTCTGCGACCAATCACGGTCGAATGCACATGTCTACTGGCCAGTGGAGTGAAACTAAAGTATCGGCCATAGGACACTGTGAGGAACACGTCCTGTCAATCCACCTTACCAACAACAGATTCTAATTATAAGAAATAAATAGGCCTACAGCAACAGATGTGTACACCAATCACATAGAACGCTATTGTCATTGTAAAACACTGAAACAGGCAATTCAAAAACTATACGGGTGTGCATAAAACAATGTTGGTGTCTCATCTCAATGGGATATTATGTGACGAGAATCACATACGAAAACTAGCCACAAATCACTGCATAACATCGTCCACTATGCCCAGTGGTATCCCCTACTCAGTAGCTTGTGAGTAGGCTATAGTGCAAAACTACATATTCTCCTGTTTCTATTTAGTTTCTTCATTTAGCTATGTTTTCATGTTAAAATTTTTTTGGCCTCCAATTTTTCTTTGTTTGTTTAGGTCTTGCCTTACTTTCCTTTCTTTGTCTATTTTGGCCTTAGACTTAAAAGTATTAATACGTGGTTGCCCCATAGGCCTACTCATACATGTCACCAATGTTAACAGAACGTACTGAACTTTGCTTGTAATGACAGTAGTAAATTAATGTCCTCTGTTCCACAGACGAACCACTGGACTGGACATTAGTATCATAATAACACATATAATATATTATATAAAACAACTTGGTGTAGACTGGTGCATATGATAGGCCTACAGATTCAGATATATATCTGACAATCTGTACTGAGATTCTACTGTATCAAAAAAGACGAGTCATGTAGGCCCTATTCATCGTCTTTCTGACTTTTTACACTCCGAGTTACTAGATCTAGATCTAGTACCAAGTCAAGTGCCAGTCAGAATTGTTTACCAGCCTCAACATTTTGGGAGGATTACCAAATCCAGTGATAGATTCTATATAGGCCTAAGCCTAGATCTAATAATTAATGTAATGTAGATTCCACATTGCAATTCAATAAATCGTGCTTAGTTCGACATGGCTAAGAAAGAAAAGGTTTGGCTCAGTTTTATGTTAGGCTTATCTAGGGATTAATAATCAAGAAAAGATGTTTAATTTACACCTTGCCAAGTTGTTCTTTTTAGTTCTGATTCTGGAAAGATATGTGCAAATGCTGTCTTCTTTGTCTAGATATAGATCTAGATCTAGATCTTTCTATCTAGAATCTAGAATCTAGAGCTATGGTGTGGTGTAGATTTAGAACTGAGTGACGGTGTAGAGTGTAGAATCTAGAGCAACGGATACAATGATTTTTCCGAACATTTTAATTTTAGAGTTTCAGCCTGTTCAAGCTCATGAACTTCTGTATGAAGACATGACAAAAACTTTGTCCAAATTGTACATATTACACAGTATGTGTGTAAAGTGTAGGCTAAGCATGCAACTTGTCAACATTGACAATGACTGAAAAATGTCGGAATGTTATGATTTCGGTATAGACCTTACCATGTTCAAAGTAAGATAAAACTGTAGTCATTTGAAAAATAACCATCAAACCTCAATCCAAATAAACAAAAAATGTTATAATTTATCAAAAATACAATTTAAATTTTTTTAAATCGCTTTGGTAAAGAAGGATGCAGTGGATATTTGTCCCATCGATAATACATACCATTGTCAGGCTGTGTGAAGCAAACGGAAAAGGAAGCAAGTGGGCCAACACAACACTGAAAACATGGGAATGATAACATCAAGAGAACAGGCACATTACAAAATGCTCTGACCAGGTACGTTCTAAATTAGACGAAATCTTTTCAACGAGCTCGAAAGTGTGTGTGTGTGGTTGGGGGGGGGGGGCATCAAGTGCTTTAATTAATTTTGTTTTAATAGCCGTAATTATAAATTAGATATGCACAGCTAGATCTGCCCTCTTTTGAAATGCCTGCAAATTGGGAAAGGGAGTAGAAAACTAGTAGCAAGGAAAGTGAATGTGAATGGAAACACAAAAAACCGTGAAAAGACGGCAGAGATAAAAAAAAAAAAGGGGGGGGGGGCACACAGCCTTGGTGATACCAATGTGTTTAATTTTGTCCGTTTTCTGTTTTTATTATTCATTTCTTATTTTTGTTCTAATATTGTTTTACTTAACCCTGTTTTTACCCTTGGGGTGCACATCGTGCTTTTTGGCTCTAAAACATTCAATTTTTTAGATGGAGATCTGAAATTTCACGACTTTTCCTAATTTCACCCCTTCTATGACTTTCCCAATTTTAAGCTGCCTAGTTTACTCACTCCAGAAGGCCACCTCCTGAATTTGAGATTTTGCTCTTTTGGGGTGTGTTTGCACCCCCTAACAAACAAAGACTAAGAGAAAATAAGTGGAAACCTCCTATTTCTCACTTTGGGGTGCAAACGCACCCCGTGTAAATTTCTATAGTATAGATGCAATTTGCCATATGAATCATCATCTCGTAGTGGTTATAATAAATAAGATGTTGTTTGATAAGTCTGTTCAATATTTTTTGTTTATGGGGTATGCGTTCGAATCCATAGTGACACTATGGCACATTTCAGTATGTTTGAGCAATAAATTTCATATTCTTCATTTTTATCATGGGGCTGAGGTTGTAAAGGTACCAGTGACCAAGTGGCACTTACATAAATTATAATCATTTATCATCATGATGTAATGCCCTTGGGTAAAGCTTCTGATATTTATGTTCCCTTCCTGACTCATGAACAAAATAAAAATACCATAGCACTCGATGTACAGCGGAACTCGGAACGAAGTCGTCGAGATCAAGGGAAAGTGCTAGTGTTAGTGTTAGTTGTATCTGAGATTTCGTTATAATGAAGATGCAGTTACTTATGATAAATTATAGTAAAACTAAAATAACGGGGCTTTAATTTTTCTTCATTTCACCGGAGTTTTCGTTATTTACCCGAGTTTCACTGTACAGTATGTACCTTTGAAAAATGGGAGAACAAAGAAAAATACAATGTATTGTTTTTTGTACTGCCTGCTGGCAATCACTTTATGTATAAATCAAACGACAAACAGTAATGGCCTAATTGGAGCCATCATAACATGTTCATTAGTCAATGCACAGTTGCGATAGACTCTGGTGATTGAGTCACCGTATAGTTGTAGTGAGAGTTTTAAAACAAAGACAAAGACAGTTAGAAGCAACCAAATGTAGAAATATAAAGCAGCATCCTCATCCCCAACTCCTTTTCCTCCTACTCAATAGCAGCACCATCACCATACTTATCATCATCATCACCATCATCATCATCATCACCACCATCATCATCATCATCATCATTACCACCACCACCACCACCATCGCTACCACCATCTTCAATAGTATTGTGATCGTCATCATCTGTCAGTGCCAATGCTAAATCCAAGGCACAAAGGCAGCACACTTTGAAGCTTTGACTGTGGTCCTTACAAGCAAAGGCTCCACATTTTGAGAAGATATCCCTTGTTTTTCTGTCATCCTTTCTTGGACACATTGTGCATCTTCCTTGACTCTGTCCTTGTCTCTTTCTCTGTCCTTCAACTTCAAGTCTTGGTGCCACAGTTTCAGTTTTATGACTGAGGTTCCATTCCAACTTCAAAATCTCGAAGGAAATTTTCACCCTTCGAGTTGTCTTTGAAAGTCTTATTCGTCTAAGAAGATGTTTGCAGAGAAGCTCCTCTGCAATCAGCTCATTAAAATGACCCCAGTCTTTGTGTGCTTTCACATCTTCAGGAACGACGTCCTCGTACGTGGGTTGCCACAGCTGCTATGTCAAGTAGGTTGTAAAAAAGAAGCATGGGCCATCTTCTTGACTTTCTCTTGCAAGAGAAACCGAGGCACATGTGGTCCAACGTGTCCACACCTCCTTTTGTCTTGTTGTAAAATTCAACCATCATTGGTTTCTTCTTTGGTCCCTGATCTACATGGGGGAATGGTGCGACGTGCTCAGGAAGACAACATGTTTCCTCTCATTAGATTTATAAGCCACCATGCTCGCATTTTCCTTGAACAGGAATGAACTGTCAAATGTCGTGATGCCTTTTCCTGTTTGGAAGGCTGGTGGAAGGAAAGACTTGTTTTTCCTGGAAGTCCCCACCATTGATAATCCTCTTTCTGATAGTTGCTCGTCCAGCTCTAGATCTACGAAAAATTATCACAGGTTATATTTCTACCCGTTTTTCTGAGATTGATCTTCCTTTCTACGTGTTTTCTGAGGTAAGAGATCATGTGTAAAGGGTATGCAGTTTTGCTGTCACAAATGTGGAACAGCTTTATGCCGTATTTATCGGGCTTGTTTGGTAGGTATTGAAGGAATTTGCAGCGTCCTCTCCAAGGAACAAGTTGTTCATCTACAGTTAGGCTTTCAGAGGGAATGTTCGAGACTTGCAAATTTTTGTTCACTCTGTCCACAAGGTCTAGAAGTGGAGCAAATACGTCCTTGGCTTCCTTGGTAACTCTTGTTCTATTGTCATCAAAGCGTAAGTTGATGCAAAGTTCAGCAAACCGTTTCATGCTCACAGTAAATATGGCTATACTGTCAGCTAAAGCCCTTCTCCATATTCTTGACACTCCTAGTAGACTGAGTTTTCTAGCACCCAGGTGAATGAATCGGTGCTGTCATTTTAAATACATCAACTTCCTTCCACCTCATCCCTCGATTCCTTACTCCTTCTCGGTTTGTCATCGTCACAATGTCGCTAATGATCGTTGCTGTGAAAATCAGCTTAAAACCTGATACGATCGAATCTATCTTTTTAGGATGCCTTGCGTTGGACTCGACAGGCCTAAACACATTTCTCGTAGGTGTTCTTCCAACTGGGGCACTGGCACTTGACTCTACTTGATCTTGAAAACCTTCCTTATGCAATTGTTCACAAATGTCTGGATCTTCTTAAGGATACTGTTTGTGGTTGTCCATATTTCGCATTCATATATTAGGACCGATTTCACATTAGACTGGAAGAGTCTGATCTTTGTCTTGATTGACACTTTACTTGCTCACCACATCGTCAGAAGTGGGATAAATACCGTTCATGCTTTGCCAATTCTCGCTTTGCGTCGGCGTCACTTTTTGTCTAAGATACTTCCTAGGTACATGTATGTGAATTCTCCCCACTGGTGTATTGCCTAAGTTGACCACCAAAGCAGATAGGTTTCCAATCTTCCTTATTTGGGTTTTTCCAGGATGAATCTTCAAACCTACTCCTTCTGCGAGCTCGTTAAGTCGCTCGGTCTTTGCTTGCATCTGTGCTTGACTATGAAACATCAGTGCTATGTCGTGTGCAAAGTCGAGGTCATCTAGTTGTTGTCAGTGTCCACTGTACATGTATTCCACTTCTTCTTCCTTTGGTGGTTTCCTTCGTGATACAGTCAATGAACAGGATGAAGAGGAAAGGTGAAAGAAGGCATCCCTGTCTCACTCCTGTGAAGATATTGAAGGGGTCTGATATTTGACCTTCGTGAAAGACTATGCAGTTTGTTCCTTCGTGTGAGAATTTCACTAAGTTGACTATTTTCTGTGGGATTCTGTAATGGCGCATCAGTTTCCACAGTACACTTCGATTCACACTGTCAAACGCTTTTTTAAAGTCCATGGAGTTGATGAGTAATGACGAGTCCCATTCCTTTGATTGTTCCACAGTAATCCTCAAAGTGGCTATCTGGTCTGCACTGGGTCTGTTTTTCCTGAATCCGGATTGTTGGTCCCTCAGCTTCCTATCTGTTACATCCTTTATTCTGTTGACGATGATTCTGTTAAAGACTTTCCCCTGTTATAGACAGGAAGCCGATTCCTCGATAGCTATTGAAGTTGGTTGGATCGCCTTTCTTTGAGAGTTTAATGATGTGTCCTTTCTATTCATCCAGAATCTTGTCCTCTTTCCAGATCTTGTCAAACAAGTTATGCCGTATCTCCGATGTAGTTGGTTAGAGCTTCTGGAGGAATGCTGTCTGGTCGTGCTGCCTTGCATGACTGCATTTTGGAGATCGACTTTGCTATTTCTTCCTTTGATTGGGGTCCAGTTTCTATAGGCAAATCAGCTCTTGTTGGTAGGATCTCTGGAGGATTCTCTGGTGCAAGTCTGTTCAAAAGTTGGCTGAAGCGTCTTCTCCATCTATTAAGTTGCCCAAGAAAATTGTAGCTGCAGATTATGTCTGCAATGACATTGGAGGCAGAAATTTGGTGAGAGACAGAGACATGAATGACACTAACAAGCAAATAAAAGAAAGCAGAAATGATAATGATGACGATGACAATGTTGATGATGACACAAATGATGATGAAGTAATCACAGAAACACATGCTTTTCTTATTTCCATACATTATTTATTTAGATATGACATCTCAAATCAACACTCCTAAAGATTTCTTTTAAAATATCATATTTTATATCACAGAATGTTTTCAAAAGCTAAGAGAATAGATCTATGTATGGTTAAAAATTTTGAAAAATAAACAAACAAAAAAAAACATTTTAAAGAAATAGAATATTGATGAAATAATAAAAATGCACTATTCTTTATTTTCAATGTTATCAATAATGTATAAAAGCATAACTTTGCAGCGGCATTAATTTAAAAAAAATTAAATGCACAAAATTAAAAGAATGCTACTCAATAAAAAAACAAAACATTTAGCTTTGGTTCCATATTCACATTTGTGGCAAAAAAGTTGTAAAATGTTTTTTTGCAGCCAGACAACCAACGTGGCATAATACTGTTAAATGGTTTTTTCCTGCTAACTATTTACTGGGTGTACTTTGTACAGTGCTCATCCTAAATTAGTGGTTGCACCAGCTTTAGCTGTTACACATTTAATTCTTTTTCTACAGATTTGAGATTCATTTATTCAAAAAACTGGGCAGAAGAAAAGGACAGTTGTCATCACTCTTGTACCAGATGCAATTTTTCGTTTTGAATCATGACAAGAAATTGTTTAAAAGGTCAAGATACGTAGGCAAGAGTTAATACACATACTTTTCTTTAAAATTGTAAGGAAACAAAGTTAAAAATAAAGTTTAAATGATGTCTACTGAGACAGCGTATGAAATATAAAAGATGATGCTGCAATATCATCACTGTTGAAAATTCCTTTGCATTTGTAATGCATGTGTATATATATTAAAATGGGCAAATAATGGGTAACAATGGTGCTGACCACAAAATTGAGATTTGTGAACAGTTTTCAAAATGAAATGAAAATCATTTGTCTATGATTATAATACGCTCAAGTCTGCACAAATATAGATCTATTTTTCGATTTTAAAATTTACTTGATGTTCAGAATTATCAAGCATGGACTTTGATCTCAAAAATACAACCATAATTTTTCACCATATTTACAAGTGCCAAAATTGAAAACAAATGCTTGAGTGCTTTAAGTTTTAATTGTCAACAGGGGAAAATTTTATAAAAAGAAATAATGAAAAACTATAAAGAGCGACATTTTGGGGATCACTATGTGAAACTACATAGGCCTATTTGAAACTATTGCTCAAAACTTCCATATGGATCTGTATAAAATAAGAGAAATTATAGGTGAATTCAGCAACCCATGCTTTGTACCATTCAGCAATTCAATAAAAAGGTTATTTTATAATGAAGGCCCTGGGCAGGAAATGTTATTCAATGGTGTACCTATTCCCTTCAAGCAAAAGAAAAATTGCAGGCAAAATGTTTTATCATTCTGCAGTATAAATGTAACATTCAATGTACTCTATAAACAAGCAAGCAAACACAATCACTTTTGTTTTACTCTCCATTTCTTCAGGACTGTTTCATCATGAACTATCAATCAAAGGTTTAAGGTTTGCGATATTCGAATCCTGCTACTTCATAAACTTTTTCACAGAAAGCAACATAGTTGACATCAGTGCGGCCTCCAACTTGCACTTGATATTTCTTCCAGAGCAGCTCAATGTCTGTATCTAACGCCAGACTAGCCAGCTCAAGTTCCATGAGCACTCGGCGGAACTGGGACTGAGACACTGCACCATTGTGTACACGGTCATAGTCCTCAAACAGGGGGAACAACTGCATTCGGTGCTTGTATACCTACAAAGAGAAGAGGTATGTTAATTAAAATGGTCACTGGGGCATGGCTGACAAACTAAGTCACGGAATGCCAAAGGCTTCATACATGTACTAAATAAGTGTTAGAAAAAGAGACTGTCACACTCAAAGGCAAATGGTTAGATAGACAAACTCTCAACCAGAAGGCTGTAGATTTGAACCCTAGTTATGCTGTTTACATTGTGTCCTTAGTGAAGAAAATTAACATTTCCCCTCTCTCCACATACTGGGTACCCACTGGGGAAGTAAATCTACAATAGACTAACGTCTGCCTAGGAGATGATGTAGCATCATATCATCTGTTTCCGCTTCACAATGTTGAAATCTGGATAAACCCAGCCTCTTTTACCTTGTGAGCCCTGAACCAACTTTTTTTTACAACAAGGGACCAAGTTTATCTCTACATTTCCCTGTCCTCAAGGTGCAGCAAACAAAGAAATGAGTGTGGAAGTAAATAAAGGGAAAATGGAGGATGTAGAACAATAAAAAGTAGAAGAGATTTTTTTTAAAAAGGAAGAAGGTGGACCAGATAATAAAGGCAGTAAGAAAAGAATAGTAGTGACAAAAAGCTTCCGTTAATTGTCTTCATGTCTAAACACTCACCTTCTCGGCTATGCGGAGTATGCACTTGTTGAGTTGTGTCTCTTCACCTTCTGTCAGCATAGTGACTGCCCATTCATCATCTGGAGTGAACTGTTGCACATCTTCAAGAGGATTCTTCTCCAAATGGTCCTTCGTGAAAATCGATTCAATATCTTTGCAGAAGCGGTCATACTCTATGAAGTCCACATCTCTTCCTGATTGATATCTAAAGGAAATAATGAAAACTGAGGTTTTGTCTCCAAACATACTAATATATTACATGTTCCAAACAATACACAATTTAGGGAGGTATCAGTAGTGCAAAAAGCTTTTTCTCAGGTTGTAATTCATAAATAAATTTCTTTAAATGACGCTATGTTTTACTGTGTCCTCTTATTAACATGTGTTCGTTATTGGCCTGCTATGAGACAAATTTCATTTAGTTTATATTTATTTGTACAAGAATAATTCCCCATTCTATGAATGGAACGGAACGGAATGAGACATGCACACCCTTGAGTTGGTGCGTCGCTACAAACGGAGCAATTAGAGGGAGTGGGCTTAAAAGAGGAAGTAGTTCGTTTGGAAATGGCTATCGATTTTTCCATCTTTTCTTTTATACTTCTGTGTTTTTTGTCAAATTGTAAACAAACCAAACATTATTTTGGGTAAAGATGATTGCCACGGACTGCGTTTTGTAGGTCCCAATCAACATGCTAATTTTGACTGCTTTTCATTTCTTCGTTTTTAAGGCCATAGTGCCACAAAGTTTGGGGCTTAGCTCCATTATAATAAGATTTATCTTTTGTTTTTAACTCACTTGTCTTCCAACATTGCAATTTCTGACTCTAAAAGGTCAAGACGTGCAAGATTCAGAGCTCGTCTAAAAGACGTCTTCAGCATACGGCCAGACCGCAGTTTGTCGTAATCTTTCATGAATTCATAGACCCTTATCCTTTCCCTGCACACCTGAGAAAAAAATACATTTTATTGTCACTGAGACAGTCATATATTTTCAGAATTAAAAACAAATTCAGCGCCATCCACTTGATTCAAAGACCTTGAGGCAAAGACAATTTGTTCACATAAACAGAAATTTAAATCAAGTGATCATATTGCCTTCAAAAACCAGATCCACCCACTCTGCACTTGTGCACACAGCGTGCTGGATCTAATTCCAAATATGTCCCTGACAAGTTATACATATGCAGTGTATAATAGCCTGTGTGCCCATGCTTGTGCATTGTTTTTATGACAAGGGCCTCTGAGATTTTTCTCATGTGGGTGAACCAACTTTATTCTTTGACTCCACAGAGAATCATGAAAAGACCAATAAAAATGAATTGGGATTGAGCAATTTTGGATGCATTTAATTCAAAGCATTTACCAAAAGAAGCAAAATAAAGTACTTCCTCAATTATTCAATTGTTTATAAATTAGTTTAAATTATAATCTATGCATGATCAAGCTTAGTGGAATCTAATGAAATGCTAGAAAAGCTTAACTTGGTCTCAACATTTGCATTTCCTTTGCAAGGCATCTTCATAGTTTTAGTTATAACCATTCCTTTGTTTACGTGTACTTAGAATATCGGTTCTTGACGATTTCAATCACTTTGCTCAAACACATAGGCCTACTTGAAATAAATACTATCTTGGAAGGACATCTGACAAAAACATCAAATTCAGATCTACTCTGTCCTATTGATTATTAGCATTCTTTCGTAAAATCGAATTTAAATATGAAAAGTTTACTTTTTCAGACCACTACAGGCTCTGTAACATATTATTTCAAATTAGCTTTTTCTTGTATTCCCTTACCTTTGTCTTAATTTTGAGAAATACACTTTCTAAGTCACTACATGGCCGTTGCTCAGGAAGAGCCTGTTTTGTGTTAGCCTGTCGGATCTCTTCCATTCTCTTCACATACATAAAAGGTACTGGCTCCTTTGGCTGAAGGTCCTCCAGGAATTGGTTATAGTTGATGCCAACATCATTGCAGTAGAGCGCCTCCAGAGCTTGCATCTCTGCTTCCTCAATAGGAATCTCCAAGGTCTTGAAGCACTGGCGAAATTGTGTGGTTGTGATGTGGCCATTGTTGTGTCTGCAGATTATATTTTAAATTCCCGAAATAAGACCTTATTAAAAACATTTCACATATATGATTATGTACAACATTATGTTTCTTTATGTGACTGTCTTTGTGAAAGATATGAAATCAGATACAAATAAAAATATCAACTTGTTCAGTCCCTCTAAAAAATATTCTTCTATCATACTTCACGTTAAGAAATGTTTAAGTGATACATTTGGCGCTTCATCGTGTTCTGTATTTAAACTTGATGTGCACTCAGATCTCCCGAGGATTTTAGCTCAAAAGACATAAACGTGTTTATGCATTTTAACAGAATAGTCTGAAGAATTACAGCAAATTTAACCCATATGTTCCTATCCCTTAAGGATGGGAGCTGCTTAAAGTGAGACTTGACATTTACATTTTAAACAGGCAACAGTTGATGCTCCAAACATAACTGAATAGCCCAATACAGTATTTATCTACTTTTGTTTACTTATATGTACATAAAAAACAAGTTACAGCTTCATCATCCAGGGAACAAAGCGTTAAAGCAACTCTCATTCATACAAAGTCTGCTGACTCACACAACCTTGTAAATTTCCTTGCTTCAGAAAGGCTCAGAAAAATAAGGGCCTCCTTATTTCCAGTCAAATATGACACAAATCACAATATTAACTAAAATGAAGGTAGACGGAATTTTAAAAAAAAGAGACTTTATACACTGAATATGGCGAAAATGACCATGCCTGTCAAAGTCCTGAAAGACAGGCTTCATGAGAATTCTTCTATGCTCAACCCGTTGACGGATGAGGTTCATAGTTGAGCTGTACAGGTCTACGTGGTCTTTTGTTGCATTGTTCCAATCAACAGTTCCTGGTTTGGGAACACGGAAGAGTTCTTGTCTGGGAACTGAAGCCATGGGTGCCTGTTCCAATCCTTCTTGGGTGAAAACTAAAAAAAATACAACAGTGTCATGATTACAGCTGGGAGGAAAACTTACTTGTAACAGAAAAGTATTATTGCTGTCATTTTGAACATGACGGCAATCACTAGATCTAATAAAGTAATCATAATAAACGAGAAGATGCATTTGTGGAATTTGATTGGGATAGGGAATTGGAAAAGCAGATATTTGCACACACACTAGCTGTTCTATTTCCTTGAAATAATTTTTAGCAATATCATCATCATCGACCTACTTGGACCCAGTGGCACTTAAGGCAGAAACAAAGGATCTCCACCTGTGTCTGTCACGGGCAATCTGTGTATGACTTCCCTATGTACAGTCCAAGACTGATCTCTATTTCTTCTGTTCTACTCTACATTGTCATGGGCCTTCCTCTTTTCCGTCATACGGCCTTGTTAAATCATTTTGTCATCTTTCCATTTTCTCTCCTTAATTATTATAGCGTAGAGTACTCTCAACTGTAAAAGTATAAAGCCATGTGATTTACTGAAGATAAAGAAGAAACAATGTGTTGAACAGATCATACCACTTTCAACATCATCCATGAACTTTGTCCACAAAACTTTGTCGGCTTTCGCAGGATCCTGGTAGTGCTGAATAAGCAAGTCAAACTGATTGTCATTGAGGTCATGATGGCCAAGTTTGCTCAGACCCATGGAAGCCAAGCTTCTACGAAACTGTGAGACTGTGATGGAGCCACTTCTCAGAGGATCAAAGTCTTGAAAGTATTCGATCACCTGAACAACACAGACAAGGTTAGGGCAATGTCAAAGGTGAAAAAGATGCCATGTAGGAAAAATAAGTGATGCACACTGTTTTTACTATAAAATAGTTACAAACAAAGTCAACACTTGTTGCCTTGTCAGGACACCACTGAGTGAATAACTTTTGTTTAAAAAATTAAACTGGAGCCTAACCACGGATCTCAAGGATAGGCTTTAACTTCAATCACAAATCTGAAAAAAAAACACCTCATATTTTCCTCTTCCAAAAGGAGGTAAATGGTGAACATTTTTAACATAGGATTTATCATTATGCTTTCCTCCTTGTTTGATTCCACGTTAGATGGATAGACTAAGAAGATCTAAGGACAAAGCACACGAGTTTTAGTTCTTACCCGTAGCCTGTTTGCCAGGACAATGTGTCTGATTCTGGCGATAAGCTCCTCAAATATAACAGGTGCACTCTCTACCCACTTGAAATCATCTGTGGCCTGGGTCACCACATTTGTTCGACTTTTGTCAGAAATGTCAACATCATCCATAGTCTGACCGACGTATTCTGAGACACAAATTGTGAATGCATAATATACAGATATTCTGGGACAGCAAAAAAATAGTGAGTAAAAGCGAAAAAGCAGGTGCTCTTTCACCAATCCTCAGAATCTATAATGATGCCAAATATTATCATAGCTTTCATAGATATATTTCATTTCTATTTATGTATTTGTATGTGTATCTGTGAGAGAGGAAAAGCAAAAGAGAAGGTGAGAAGGGAAGGAGGGGAGCCTTCTTTATTCAGACACAGTACAATTCCAGCAATGCTGATGTAAATGCTAAGGTACAGCAGATTATTTCATGAAAATAGTAACTAACAAATAAATTGTTGATATAGATATTGTATTATATTATGTCACTACCATAAAAATACCTCTGTCTACAGCCTGTACAAAAGCTGGATAATTGACATCACCAGTCGCAGGATCTTCAAACTTATTAAGGAGAATCTTCAGGTCCTCATTGTTGACATTCAGACCCAAAAAATGTAGCGTGCGGGCAAACTGCTGAGGTGTCACCACACGGGTGTAGGCTCGAGACTGTGTTTTTATTAAAGAGACAAAAACAAATGAACAATGGTTTACCATAACAAAAGACTTCTAAAGCTGACGTTCTCTTTCCAATAAGTGATTTACTCATTTATATGATACAACCGTGGGTACCTGTTGTATAAACGGGGGAGTTGCTAAAGTTATAAGAAAAAACTTAACTCAAAATATTATAGGGATCCAATAATTTCCTTGGGTATGCCAGGATACAATAAAATTAAGTAAAAGAAACTGTGATAATAATTATTATATTCAACACGAGTACAGGTAAGCTCAAAGCTGGCTCGATCTAAATGAGCATAGGGGCCTCAAACGATCATTCGGCCCTTGCATTGCCACCCAAGAGAAAGAAAAGAACAACTCTTGACTTTAATGAATTGTTTAATTAATTTACATCAGCTTTCCAGTGCTACTGTTGTTAAGTCTGAATTCTCTGATGGGAAAGGTCCTTTTGAATGCCGAACAGCTACTTGCTCGTTACTATTGCTTCATGCTCGCAGTGTCCACTGTGCTGGCTAATGCTGACATAACTAAAGAGCGTGTGTGAAAAGTTAGCCTTATTTCTTAATCAGCATGCACTGCCCCTAAACGCGCTCAGTCTTCAGAGGAAAGGATAACCTCATATCTACTTAACATGCAGGACCAAAGTGGTGACAACCAGTTCAGTGTGACTCGGCAATCATCAGGAATATAATGTATCCAAGCACAGTGTTATATACTTGTTTTGTTAATCAAACAGGCTCATGTTTTTGTGTCATATGTTAAGCCTATTTAATTTTTTTTCTGAAGTTTGTTGAAGCACAAATATATGCCGCTCTAGATCTAAATTCTTTTTTAAATCACAGACTTTATATTCAAAATTGTCTTATGCAATGAGACGGAATGTAAAACATCCATGGAACATTGATGAAAGCTGTGACGAAATTTGAGTTTCAAAAATTCATGGTTGAAATTACCAAAAAATACATGTCACTTTGACATGCCACATTTTATATCTCAATTTTAGGTCAAAACCGTTGATCTCTATATTGCGTGATTATTTCATAATCCCACGCTCCAATTTTGAGTTAGCCTTTTATTAGTCTCACAGAATATTAAAATGTGTTATTTTTAGATAACATCTATATAACTTATTAAGCTTCCTGCATATAGCATTTCACTCCGACGTTGACTTTGCAACATGCTAAATGAAAGTAAAGCTATCAGAAAATCATTGTGAGACATAATATTATGAAGCTAGCAAGTCTTCTTTTTTTTTTTCTTGGATTTAAAGCATGCCCATACAATAAAGAGGTTAGAAAAAATATTTGGACTAATTCTCAGTCTTAGAAAAACCAGCTGCATATTTTGCATTGATATAAATAGCGCTGAGACTGGCATTCTCCAAAATTTGGACCTACTATGAATCAGCATCTAAAAAACACTTATTTGTAGAATGTTCTCAATCATGATGGACTGAGTTTCTTAAAATAACTCAACTTACACGGTCATAATCTTTGAAGTATTGATACATCATAATTCTTTCTTTCTCCACTTTCTGACCAATGGTGTACAAGATTTCCATGAGTCTCTGTTCATCTGTTTCTTGCATGGGCTTTAGTCCCTGAAAGCGGAACAAGCAATTGGTTATGCTGGGTGGGTTTATATTTTGTAGTTATTTAATCTCTTTCTGCACTGAAATCAAGGCTGGAAAATAACAAGTTATACAAAATACCATAAAAATGAATTATTCATAACACGCATGGCTAAGATGTAGTAACATTTAGTAATGTCACTAACTAGAGTGGATTTAAACATTTAAAATTAGAAACATTCACATTCATTGTTTGTGGAGTTTATAAATAAAGAACAAGGCTCAGTAATAATACTCTCTCAGTCAGTTATTCATAATCATGTTTTAGAAAATTTGGGAATCAACTAACCCTTGACAGGGTTCCTCTTGCAGGCCTTTGCACATTCTCTGTTGGCTTTTTCTCCAGTTCAGGGATGTTAAACGCTGAAAACATATGATGAAATAAGGAAATTCATTAACACAACAAACTCTAAAACATTACACAAACATGTACATGTATTTCAATATACATTTTAAAAAAAAGGAATAAAAGTTGTGTTGTTTTTTTTAATAAAAACAGTATAAACTATCTTAATACTGATTTTTAAAAAAAATGGCACATTCACTGAATTGAAGATACATGTAGTAGTATATTCAATTAAAATCAACATATATTTCAAACCTTTACAACCACTCTTTTATGGTATCCAGGAATTCATCAACCATTATATTTAAGTACAAGTTTGGGTACCTGTCGCATGAATGAGGGAGTGGCTAAAGTTATAAGAAAAAACCAACTTAAAATTTTATAGCGACCCATCAGTTTGATTGGGTGTGTCAGGATGGAATTAAATTATAGGAAAAAAAAAATATCATTATAACTATCACAGAAGAGAATAAATCTTGACTTGCATTGTTTAATTCATTTATATCGGTTTTCAAGTCCCATTGTTATCAAGTCTGAAATCTTTGACAGGGTAGGCACTTTTGCAATCCCAGAGCTAAACAAATTTTGTAAAATGGCAAATAGCTGCTCAGTCATTACAACTGCTTCATGGCTGCAAGATCTACTCAATACAGTGTGCTGTGCTGGCTAATGCTGACAGAACTAAAGAGCATATGTGAAAAGTAAGTCTTATTTCTCCATCAGTAAGCACTGCCTCGAAATGTGCAGAATACAGCCTGCCTCAGGCTTCAGGTGAAAGCAATACCTCCCAGTCTCAGAATGTGTGACACAAGATTTTGTTTTTAATTTGTCCTGTGTTCCCTTTCATTAAAAGTAAAAGAAAATAAGGCAGATTGTAAATCATGCGTGGAGAATTGGTGAAAGCTGTGATGAATTGATTTTTAAAAATTCATGGTTGAAATTACCAAAAAACATATGTGACGTTGACATTCTAAATGTTTTCCTTCAATTTTAGGTGAAAACTGTTTCTCTACATTGCATGGTTGTCTCGTAATCAGTGACACCGCTTTTCAGTTAGCCTTTTGTTAGTATAGACTGTATATGAAAAAAGAAAAAAAGAGAAACTATTTATATCTAATTTTATGGAAACATTTCTTGGTAAACAAAATGAGTTGGGTTGAATCTCAAAATGACATCACAATTTTTAATTTTTGAAATGGCAAACCATTTAACTAACTAACCATTTTCCATTGCATCACAGAATTCCTTGTACTGGACACGAGCATCAGGCAAACGATAATATTCTACCACCTTCTGGATCTCGGGTCTTGAGAGTTGTGCTTCTTTCCCAACAGCCAGAGCCAACCCACAAGCAAACTGGTTTTCTGTGATGACACCACTACGCAGCTTATCATGGTCTTTGAAGAACTCGATAGTGCGAATGCCATTCTTGTATGCAGCTACTCTAACCTTATCAAGAATTTCTGAAAGTGTGGGATCCGCTGATGGCTGGAAAAGTCAAATGAAAC
Source organism: Bullina lineata (assembly GCA_039654405.1). Classification (NCBI taxonomy): domain Eukaryota; kingdom Metazoa; phylum Mollusca; class Gastropoda; family Bullinidae; genus Bullina; species Bullina lineata. The sequence continues at coordinate 21,397 of JBDFRD010266291.1, forward strand.
AGCAATTAAGTTATATTTGATGAATTATAGAATTGTTCTTTATATTTCATCCATTAATATAAACTATTGGAGATGAGCTTTAAAATCGTAGATCCCGCATGTACTTTACGCAGGTTAAAGATCTCTTGACAGTCTAAAATCGTACAAGAGTAGGCAAGTGCCACTGTCTGGGCAAAATTTCTAAATTAAAAAAAAAAAATTGTACCCATAAACGTCTCACTCTCTATCACTGCAGGTCAGACTAGTTCCAAACTATTGACCATTGTCTTTCCTTTGGAATAAAACTAGTATGACCGAGAGAGGAACAGCGCCTCTGGGCAAAGCGTTGTT
>JBDFRD010266292.1:0-10923 GCA_039654405.1 Bullina lineata
GCTGGAATCAAAGTATTTTTGTGTTATCTGTTGTTATTTGTTGTTATCAGTTGTTATTTGTTGTTATCTGTTGTTATCTGTTGTTATCTGTTGTTATCTGTTGTTATCTCGACAAAGATAAATACCCATAAAAAATGCCTTCTCGTCCAACAACAAGAGCAAAAAAAAGAAAGAATTATTCATTTATAAAAGCAACATCAAACTTCAAACCTGATGTAAGGGAAGGCAGGATTTACATCATCTCGGACCACGGCAATAATGTACGAGACACCGAATGTGGCAGCAGCCAGCAATACCATGACAATGGGGAGGTATCCTAAGTATGACATGGCTGTGATTCACCTTGCTCAGAACCTGTAGAATATATATAGCAATTAGAAGGCATTAGTATACATGTTTATCTTAGATGGATTTTTTAGTTGAAAACGGGCTCTTATACAGATGAATTATATAGGAAAAATTCCATTTCATGAGAATGGTAGGTTCTTAGGCGGATCGGGCTCTTAGGCGTAGACTACTGTACTACAAGAACAGCATCCTGAATTCGTTGGAATTGGTTTTAAAAATGATCATCCCACAAAATAATCGGGTGTTATTATATGATATGTGGAATCAAAAGGAATGTATGGATTGCTAATCTAAGAAGTGTGTCTTGCAATGTTCGTAAGAAAAACCTGAACAAACAAACTGTCTTGTCCAGTGGATACAGACAAATATTGGAGGATTACCAAATCTGGTGTTACGTAAGATTCTACATTGCAATAAATACCTAATATACAGTGCTTTGTTAAAAAAAATTAATGTGCCGAAAGCTAGAAAAAAAGGTTTAGGGATAGATATATAACATTTTTACAACTTCTTCAATGTCTAAAAGATAATAAAATGCTGCTTTCTTTCTGTGCGCACGGGCACTGGATGGTAATCCTTCCGACAATTATGAAGATATGCAATAGGTTGACAAAGATTAGTGTATATAGCAAGGGGGAGGATTATCATATATATGCGGCGGCATGTTAGGGTTAGGGATTAGGGTTAGCCTTAGGTATCACTTGGTCACTTGGTATGCCACCACATAATGTATGGAATCCTTCCGAGAATGTTTTCAATGTAATACTCTGAAAAGTTTCAATCCTTGATAAGATTCATAAAAGGTTTTTAGATCCAGTATATTTCATTATTGCGTCCAGTTAAAGCTAGCTGTTAAAAAGATTATGGTTCTCTACTGAACACTCTAAGACCAAAAAGTCTCATGGCATACAGTTCATATAAATTATAATACACAATGTAGTAGATATAGCTACATGCACTAACCTACAAGTACTATTAGACTTGAGTAAGTTGCCCTCAGGAACTTACTTCCTTTTCTAGATTCTAGAATCTAGATCTATATATATATAATAATCTTTATTTTTACTCGATTATCAAGGTCAGGGTCGCATTAGATTCTATATTTTATTGTAATTTGGTAATTTCATAGATTCTAATTCTACATTCTAGTTATAAAGCAATATTTAATAATTCATAATTTTCCTTACCCTGAAGCTTGAAGAATGTGTAATCCCGCAGGTTTGTATGTTAGATCCCTGACATACGTTGAATGTGGAATCGAAGACAGAATTTCTGAAGATTTATTTCTCAGTTCTTCTAATTTTTTTTCATTCACGAACAGGACAAGGTGCCACTGTCTATCATGTGAGCGTGCAGTGCCCAAAGATCTTTTATTTTTAGCTCCCTGCACTCTTCCGTGTATTTTGATGTTTACGCCACGCACTGTCATGACCTCTGAACCTCCAGAGCAGCTGTGAAACCAAACACGGATGGGAATAATTTTCTTTGGCATAAATTTGTAGCCCAGATATTTTTGAAAGTTGTGAAAACTTAAAATAAAAGTGTTCTTTTCTATAACACGAGAAACGACTGAGACAATAAGAAATAAAAAAAAAAGTGAATTTTTATTTCATCAGTTGTCTCCCTTGGACGGTACTTTGTGCTGCCAGTTGTGTCCCCTTGTTTACTGCACGAATGTGTACATGATATGTATTATGTTTTGTGCACAATGTTCACAAATTCTGGGAAAAAGTCATCCCGTCTTGCATGCATCGATTGTAGGCTGCTTTACCATCTAGAGCCAGACACAGGAAAAAAAAATCCAAAGAATTGATTACATGTACTTTACATAAAATAATTTTTATGGTCCAGTATGACAAACAGGTAAATAAAAAATATAATCAATTATACCGGTATTGATTGTTGCGAAACACTATGTGACATAATGCCTTACCATGTTGGCTTTGGGGAGTACCTGTACAAATACATGTACAGAGTGTGATACGTATTTTCTGGCACACTGACGTCTGCTGGAAGCTAGTTTCCCTTTCTTCATGAATGTTTTGTTTCTATTCTTCTGTTCTTTCTGATTTACTCTATGAAGTCTTTTCTCTTTGTTGTTTCATTTATTCATTTATTTTTGTGTTAGCCTTGCACCAGATAACTGAAATGTTGATCGATGGTTCCATTTAAATTAAATTTAGTGTTGTAACTTTGGGACAACTCTGATATCTCTTATGACCACTTGTCTCAATTTTTCACTATCCCAAAAGAACTACTTATGATTTTTATATAATATAAATTGGCTATTCTGAGTTAAGATTGTACCTACTCACGCAACTTTTTATTTTACAAGTAGAGGATCAGAATAAAATACAACACTTTATGACAAAACAAATACAATCTCACGAAACACTGCTATAATGAAGCACACAAACTGGTCATTTTATCTCTTTCTGCGTCCACTCGCCAAAAAGACACGTAAAACAAGGAGAATACAAAGTAACAGTAAGAGCATCCAGCAGTCATCAACGTTGAAAACAAATGAACAGGAAAAAATAAAGAATATCGAAAAAACACATTAACATTCTTTTCTTCTTTTATTTTTAGTCATTTTTACAAGTACAAGTAATGGCACCACGGACAAAAATCAAGTCTCCAATAATAAATTATCTCCTCACCACAGATCTTTCCTCTCAGTCATAAAACTTTGTACATCAAAGCTCCATGAACTCAGCTCGATACATACTGCCAAATCCGTATAATATTAAATCTACCAATCCTGGAGCTTATCCCAATGGTGTGCAAAAAAAATGTCATACATGTACTTGATTATGATTGTCAGTTAGAGGTGCTCCGTTTTCATAAAGAGAAGGCAGACATAATGTGTTGTCACCTTTCACATCATTTTGGCAAAAGCAACTCCACAGAAATTTACGCACCATTACATACAATTAATGTTTCAAGGCGCAAAACATAACATGCGCACATTTTAAAAGACGATGTAGCACCTCAGTTCACACATGTAATGCCATTTTGCAACAGTTGTCATCAGAAGAGACGATGCAAACGAAAAGTAAATAATATAATAACAGTTTTGCAGCCTGATTGCACTTGTTGACTTAGCCATGAACTCCAAGAACTAGGCAAAGAAATAATTCTGCCAATAGTTCAGCGTTTTTAGATGAAAAAGAACAAGAACAATCACTTTTAAACTTTTGATCTCATTTTAACAGCATTCATTTTATCACATTCATGTTAAGCATACTGATGTTTTTTCTTTCAAAGATAATGAATAAGTCATAATCATCTAAATAATCTACCATAAATCTGACTTTCGCTCACATTTCTTTTACAATCAGGTCTTATTATCTTAAAAATTTCTCAAGTAGATAAACAGAATTCACCTTATCTTTTCTTTATAACACATGCATGAATATGAGTACATAAGAAGGCACTGGGAAAAGTACAAAACAAAGAAAAGAAAATTCTCTCCCAAAAGGAATTTAATTTAAGAAGTCAAAGATCACTGCTATTTTATTTGTGCGAAGTTCTGAAAAATATTTCTCCAAAAAGTATGCCACATTATGTGAGTTTTTCCCCCAATGCATTTACCATTTCAAAATGAAACAAATCATTATAAAAAGTAGGAAAAGCCATGGTGAGTGTACATATGTCAGCTCTGATTCTGTTATATGTTTGTTTACTGTTCATTTAACTGAGCCAGTCATAATATTAATAGTACTCCTTCATGTCTTGCTGGCTCGATCTGAGACAAAAAACATGAAGTTATTTCAAGGCATGTAAGATCTAAGAGTCACAGATTAACCCTTTCACTGCCAGCTATGTGTAGTAAAAATCTTTTTCCCTCTAAAACTAGTGAGAAGAATTAGATTAAAAAATCTATTTCAGAGTCCTTGTGTTCATTTTACTGTGAAAAAGAAGTGGGTATCGTGTTGATTATTAAAGATCTAACTCAAGATCCAACGAAATAATACCATTGACATTGGTAATGAACAAACATGAATTTGGCAGCAAAAGGGTTAACCTGATTTCAATAGTGAGAGGTGGCACATACATGATGTGTAATTGACCATCTCCTGGTCAGTCAGTCATTGGTTTACCTTTCAAGCAGAATAGACTGGTGGTGGATAATCAGCATTGGGTGAGGAGAGTAAAATGTGTGTAAAGCACACTTCCTGAATGGACCAATGCTGGGCCTAACATAGCCAAGACTCAAACTTAAGACTTTATGATTGCAGGTTCAGCATCTTAACACTTGACTACCAATACCATTTAACTTTGTGATGGGACCATGATAATACTGGTACAAGCAAACTGATCACCATGTCCTAGGTAGGTTGCTAGTCTGTCATTATAGGTTTACTTCTCAAGCAGAATATGTCCAGTGTCTTTTCTCAGAACCTAATGCTGGGATTTGAACCGTCAACTTCCAAATTTGAGAGTCTGTCAGTGTCAGATAATAAAGTATTTGGCCACAAGTAAGACATAGTCTCTCTCTTTTATTAAACACGTGGCACACTTTCTGTTCTATTACATAGTGAAATACCCTTTAGGCCAATAAAGTCTAATCACAAGTCCAACACTCTAACCATTTGGTCACAACACTGTGTCCTATCAATATCATGTATGAGCTCCTCACAATGTAATTGTATAATATGAAATGTCCTCTTGGCTTGATGTTCCACACAGGCACACAATTTAAATTATATGTGTAATGCCTAATGTGTGCACATTACATAGGCTACAGACATGTGTATATATTTCTTTGCGCAGTTAGTGAATGCAGGTTACAATAAATAACCGGCTTACCATGTAAACTTGCCTTATAGAATATTCCATCAATCTCAGAACCCTAAATTTGAATGTATACATGATGCATTATTATAATGTATTTGACTCTATAGGTTCTACAGCCATAAAAGTAAAGTTCCTTCAACTTCAACACCTCTGAGGTCCAAAGGGCTGGAGTTTACCCCAGTTTTGGTAGCATTTAGCACAACAGATGATTTTTTTTCACATCATCTCCTAGGCAGGACGCTAGTCTGGTGTAGGTTATATTCCACAGCAGCAAAATATGCCTGTACCTAATTTATACCTGGGTAGGGAGGGGACAAAACATGGTCACATGGAATTGTACCCGGACCTACAGATTTGGGAATCCAACACTATATTTACATTCTGCCACCGCTCAGCTTCAGCCATAGTAACACAAGTATCATCACTTCATACTATAACTATAAGTATAAGCGTTGCAGCAGCCCTCATTTTATAACCAATAAATGATCGCCATTTTAAGCTTACAAACAGATCTTCCTTCCTGTGTAGGGAGAGGTAATAAAAAGACAGACATGGTTACAATAAAACAATGCTATTTACCCACGTAAACGCCACAGCCAAGAACAGTTACAAAGAAGCTATATTATATGGAAATCTGGAAGGTCTACAGACAACGATGTCATGCACTGAAAAACAAGACTGGCAGTCTAAGTCAAGGAAGAAGAAGACTTAGAATTTAATATAATGTACCTCTTCCCAAACTGAAAAAAAATTTGTGCCAAATGGTTAAAAAAGTGTTTCCATAATTTCAATAATCAGCATTAAAACAAAAGAAAAACAAATGCTGAAACTAAAACTATAATGAAAGGACCCCCAAACCCAGAGTTGTCAAACTAAAAAAAAAAAAAAGAAAGAAAGTATCATACCCTAGTGAAGACAAACTTTGATTAATGAAAAGAATGTCAGGCACAGAAATTTAGAACAAAGGATTTAACTTAAAATTTCAACAGAACCAAGGGTAACCAAGGATGCAGCAGCAAAGCAAACAATAAATCTTTCTTTCTCTCAAAAAAACTAAAACCTATATTAATCCTGTATCATACATTTGCTTCCTCTAGTAACATAGTGTGGTTTGGGTTCATTTTGAGAGGCTCTCCCAGTTCAAACTCCCGACTCCACCTATCCCTGAAAGTATGCTCTATAATCAGACTCATTCCCACCTGAGATCTGTTATCAAAACCTGAAGAGGTTGAAAGATCAGATGACACAAGCTTCCATCCTAAATTTTTGAGCTCCTCTCCTACTCTGAGACGCATGGGGGTGCCTAAGAGTTCCAGTTCTGTGTACTCTTGCGGCTCCTTGCAACACAAACGTTCTATAAAGTCATTGCCTATCACACCTGGGGGCAACGTTAGAATAACGTCTTTCCGACCAAGCAAAATCGTTTTCACTCTAGAATTACTGGTTGGCATTGTTGCTGTAGAACCTGTCCTCACTTCAATAATCTCCAAATGGAACGTCCTGCCACTGTGAGATCTACTCTCCCTTAAATCATTGATGGCCTCGATCAATGGACAGATCTGGTAAAAATCTGCTTCCACACTCAGTTGATCCAGTTCCTGGAAATTTGAGGGGAGGCACAACTGAGAGGACCGCAGGAAGTTAAGAATGTGTCTGAATGCCAGTCCATCTCGATCAATGAAGAGGTAGCCATTGGTGTCACGGGTGCTTGGTAAGCCACGGCTCAGCAAAGAACCAAGCATGGACTCTGGGTACTTGAGTAAAGTAGAGGTAGTAGTTGTGTAGAGTACACCCCCAACGTTGAGGGTGATGACCGAGTCAGACATGATTCCTTTTAAGACAACAACATGAACTCTGGGGAAATAAGGGGATAAATAGGAGATTAGAATAACTTTTCACTAAAAGCTTTTACGCTCAAATCTCAACATTCTTAAATGATGCTTTTGATCAATAGACATCACAACATATAATAAGAGCAGACCAGCCACCAGCTACAGTGGAATCTGGATAAAGTCAACACCTCGGGACCGAAAAAAAGTGTCGACTTTATCCATTTTCAGGGGACAAAACCCAAAGATAATAAAAACAGGTGCGATTAGAATTTGTCCCTTGTTAGCAAAACCCTGGTAAATGGTAAGCGGTGAAACAGAAGTTGTGAACGTAATGAGTCCCCTTGTTTCGCGGTTAGCAAAGCCACTAACAGGCTAACATCTTTTTCAATCCATGCTGATCTATAAAACATTTTCCCGGGGAAACAAAATACTAACATTTCATTGACGAATATTCATCGGACAGCCCCTTGACCACTTCAAGCTCTAATCCCCCCAGCCTATTAAAAAACTGTTACGTTCTCAATTTGTCTACAGCAGTTATGGGTGGAGTTTTTCTCTGATTGATAGCCCCGTTTGATTTGAAGAAACATTAAGAAGGGTTGACCGGTCTCCTTTGGTCTGAGACACCCAGCAAATTATGACGAATTAGTATAAAAACAAATTCCACTGGTATCTGGGACGGACAGCCAGTGAATGACGAATTAGTGTGAAAAAAATTTCCCTGATTAGAAGCTGCCAGCGTCTGATACATATCAGGGAAAGACCGATCAGAGATTCCCGCGTGTAAACAATTAAACAATCACCGGACCAGACGACCAGTGAAGCGAAGTAGCGAAGAGTGTGAACTCGATCTAGATAATATCCTCTAATTGCGTTGCGTTAGAGCAACGGTTGTGGAAAATGCCGCGGGGAAACACTCTCTCCCACCTTTTTTGATGATTTCACCTTTTAATTCGGCCACATGGTGTTGACTTTAAGCGGAAATAGCGCTGAGTCTGTTGACTTTATCCGAAAAAAAGTTACATTGTACTTAAATAAAGAAGGAACAAAATGGGACCTCAGCTAGGTGTTGACTTTTTAAGTGAGGTGACTTCTTGCGGATTCCATTGTATTGGTACAAAACTTATTGAGAAGGAAACGGAAATGGCACTGGATTGGCTATAAAACAAACAATAGTTATCCATAATTATGGTAAAACTTACAGTGGAACCCTCAAGGTAAAAAGAGGATGATCTAAAGCAATATGGAGGAGAGAGTATAGGAGGAAGAAGGAAGGAAATAGAACTGAAAGAATAAGAGAATGTCCCAAGACAGGGGGGTATGAGGAACATACACAGGTGACTATTATTTATATGGGCTCTGGCCTCCCTACTGTAAAGTTTCTTCAAGGCTGGAAGGCCTAGAGCTACATCTATACAGTTGGAGCATATCCTGAATTCAGTAGTTATGTGAAGTGGAATTGGTGACTTTTAGATTAAAATTAGATAGCCTTATAGATCTAGAATCTATCATTATCCCCTAAACAAGGTGCTACGGTAGTCTGTTGGTTGACAGTGTTGTAGATTTATGAATTTAGGCCTACTTCACCCGGAATGTGCCACACTCCCGAATTCGCACCTTCTATGATGGAGAGGAAAAATGTGTAAAGTGTCTTCCTGGGTACAAACACAGCTGTTGTTAGATTCATACCCAGGGTCCATGGATTTCCGAACACGGTCTCATACCCCAAGTAACTAAAGAGGGCTTTCTTTGGTGGGGTAGGATAATAAAGAGGGGCCTTACCCCTAACCCTTGAATTCTTGCAATGCTACCGCGTTCGGAAAACCTCCCCATGGATGCGGCCAATGTGACACCGTGAAATGTCAAACAGCAGCTCCGACTCAACTTTTTGAGGTGAATCGTTTTTTATCTGATTTCGGTAAAACTAAAACCTTCGGAAATCCTTCCGTGCTTTAAAGATTCTAGATCTAGATTATAGTTTATGTCAAGATTTCACTAATTTTAAGTCTGGACATCTTGTTTAAAATCAAACCCTTGTAAGTTCTAACTGTCTAAGCTTAGACTAAACAATCAACCTCAATCGGGCATCGTGTGGAAACCATCAGAAAAGATGCTTCGTCTTCAAAGTTCAAAGGCAGATAACTTAGGAAATCACTCGTGAAGTTGAAGAGTTTCGTTTTAATCTGAGTGGCTATAAGGACAACTAGGTGGAGTCGGATTCCTATAGTAATATAGAAAAATCCTTCGTTTTTATCCACTTTATAAAGTTGGCCTTCTGGCACTTGAGTAAATTTCTCAGCAACGGCACAATATATCTACTTATGTTTCCAATTAGGCCTACTTAGAAGCTGCATTTTCGAAGCGCAGCACCGACAGCTTCAACCAAAAATACGAAAATAGATTATTTCCACATGCCATATCAACCAATAAACAACATGGCTGTGATACTCTTCAGATTGCTGGTAAAAAAGTCGTCTTACATTTCGTACAAAATCATAGTAGAAATCTAATCATTGTGAACTCAGAAAACTCTTAATGAGTTCAGTAAAAGGTCGTGGATGGGATCTGCAGCTATCATTGTAGAAGCAATATGAAAATGTATTTTTAGCTAATGACTACTAGAATCTAAAAGTAATTGACTTGAGCTTAAAGCAGAGCTCACACTCACAGTTCAATTTTGACGTGACTGTTTGCATAGGGGCCTACATAGATCTAGAATCTAGTTTATGGACCCACTGATCATATTGCTTTCTTAGCATCTTTGCACATTGGCTGTACGTAAACATACAATATTATTTTAATGGTCAAAAGTCAGTAAGGTTTTGGAAGAAGTACTGTAGCCTACCTCTTGTCTGTGTCACTTCACTGTGGACCTAAGAAATTGTTTAAATTCAACAATTGGGCATAAAGTGCGTCGGAAACTATCGTAATGCAAGTATTCTGCCTGGTCGTTTTGAAGTGTACTACTCACCAGATCAGAAACTGTAGTTTTTATTAAGAATTTTTTCACAATGCACAATGATAAAAATCTGAGAAGTGGTAGCCATTTTGTAACCTTTTGTCGTATGTCCAAGAAACCTTTGACCTCGTAGACTCAATCATTATGTTGCCAGGTACCAAGGTTTTCAGACGTAAATGCAGTTTTGCAGGCACATTTTTTAGGATTTAGTTCAGATTTTGACATTTCCGAATTGTCTTTTGTCATGCCATTTTGTCTTGATCTAATGATGCAGCAGCAGACAAATGGCACGTCATTGCCATCATCAATTCTTGCATCACCCCCCTCATTTTCTTTGTGCTTTCTTTGTAAACTTGTCATGTCACTTCCGCCTTGTTGGTTGTGTGAAATGGCGCCAGTTTTAACACGCGCAGGTCGATTCGGAGTTATTTTTGGTACATTTACGAAGTCATGTTTACATTTTAGCCCATGTGAGTAGCACGCTTCAAAACGATAGAGTAAAATACTTGCGTTATGGTAGTTTCCGACGCATTTCATGCCCAATTGTTGAATTTAACCACATTTTCTTAGGTCCAGATCGAAGTGACACAGACCATACCATACACACACTAAAAGGAAGGCAGCATTTTTTTTAGACATTGAACAACCCTTTTATTTGTTAGCTTCTGGAATATTATGGACAAAGCACAATCTATTATGCATTTATTGTTATGTCATGAGGCATTTGTGTAAATTCACTGTGAATAATTTTGATATTTTAATGATGTACATTTTCTAATTTCTTTTTTCATCGTAGATCTCTCTCTCAATATGATGGTAAATGACTTTATGATGTAAAACATCTTGTTAGACACCCTGACACTCAGCAAGATGTCTGCCCTCAGTGAGAATAATTTTTCTATGTCTGCTGAGAAATATTTTGGTGAGTCATGAGAAGTATTTATCAGCTGGCGGGGGGGGGGGGGGGGGGGGGGGGGGGGGGGG
>JBDFRD010266403.1:0-10923 GCA_039654405.1 Bullina lineata
TGGTTAGGGTTAGAATCATTGAATGATGAGTTTCAGAAGAAACATTACTAAGTACTTTGCTGTTGAATCAGGTAAAGAAACCTGTGGTTAGGGTTAGAATCATTGAATGATGAGTTTCAGAAGAAACATTACTAAGTACTTTGCTGTTGAATCAGGTAAAGAAACCTGTGGTTAGGGTTAGAATCATTGAATGATGAGTTTCAGAAGAAACATTACTAAGTACTTTGCTGTTGAATCAGGTAAAGGAACCTGTGACGGTTAGGGTTAGAATCATTGAATGAAGAGTTTCAGAAGAAAGATAGTACTGTTTATAATTTCATAACTGTTGAAGTAGATGTAAATGCCGACTAAAAGCAATAAAAGTAAATACTCTACAGCAATAAGAGTATTCACAGTTATGTAACACCCTCAAAAATAATAACAACACTTTAAATTTTTTTAATTCAAAAGTTTTTTACTGGCTTTTTCTTGAACTGCTTATTTTATTGAGATTTGAATTTCATAACAGTCCCACTACAAAGCTTGTGATTCTTTGATAGCAGATAAAGAAAGCCGATACTCTCATATAAGGATTGGGTTTTTATGATTTGAATCTTATCAAAAGTGAAAATACATTATCACTGCTTTATCTCCTAAATTGTGAGATGCTTATGTTTCAAATTATATCTAGCAACATCTACATGTACCTGTAGTGTGTACAACATGGAAGAGAATGGAGTGTTGTCTTTGTTTACATTAATGCTTGCAAAGAAGCTGTTATCCTCTAGGTAAACAGGATTGAGAATTAAAAGCTTTTTCTCCTATGAACATGCAAATAATGTTTCTGTAAGCTAATACAGCGCACATACAAAACGTCTTAATTAAGAAATTAATATGCTTTATTTCTGAATCATTTCCTTGTGAGCCTTTTTATATTCGTTTCATTCAGAAATGAAAGTCAATTCTGAATTGCCCCTTATTGAATTTGAAGCATTTTTTTGTTTTGTTTTCTTCTGTTCAAGCAAAAAATGACAGTGAATTGAATGTGCTATTTCTTAGCCTGCCTTCCTGCTATGTTTTTTGTTGTTATTTGATTTTCCAGAAGAAGGAGTACCAACATCGGTGGATTTTGTGCGTTGTGATCCCAATCAGATGGTTGCCAGCTATACCTCCTCCAATACTTACATCTTTGATATTGAGACGGGCAAGCAAGTTCTGATGTTGGAAACTAAACTCAACTCGGGTCAGTCAAGAGACAAGATTTCATATTGACTTTTTCTTATCAAGAGTTCATCAACCATTATCTCATGCAGCTGGTGCCATATTTATCATAGCAGTTGCAGGCCATGGTGGTTCATTCAGTGACTAGGCTGTGGGATAGGGAAAAGTCGTGGTAGCTTTCTATTTCACATATCAATGTCCCACACTTGTGTTTCGCGTTCTTCCACCTTTATTACTTCAAATCAGATTGAAGAAAATGTTGTCACATATTAGGAAGTACTCATCAGTTCATTTTCAGTCAGTTCAGTTATGACAGAATTTAGAAAATGAGCAACATGCTTTATTTTTCACTTTTTTTTTCTTATTTAAATGTATAATTTTAGTGTAATTTCCACTCAGTTATGAATGGGTTGTTCACATACATTTTTGTAGATCATATTAATAATCATTTGCTGTGTTTTGTGGCTGTTATTTCTTGTTCATCAAAATGTGAAAACAGTTTAGGCATTTCCTTCAATGTTTTTAAAAAATATGGTAGCATCCAAGCCAGCTCACCAGTGAAATTAGTGGGAAGAAATCCAACTAAAAAACTATGAAGGCACCTACATTTGCATGCAAAAAAGTTATTTTACAGAACTTCTTGGTTGTGCTCTTAGTTTTGAGCTATTTAACAAGGTAAGAATAATGTAGAGGTAAAAAGGGGGATTTTCTTTAAACAGCTCATAAAAATGAATTAGAAACTATTTCTGACCAGTCTAATCACATCTGGTGTGTTTCATCTCCTCAGATTCCAATGGAAGTAACCAGATTAACCGAGTGATCAACCACCCAACTCTACCAGTGTCTATAACAGCCCATGAAGATCGACACATACGATTTTTCGACAATAACTCTGGTAAGAACAAGTGTAAAGAGAGTCAATGGTTTATTTTTGTTTTAAGAAAATGAAATGTGAAGCACTTAAATTGAACATGTAAAACTTTAATTCCCAACAAGGGTTCCTGTTTTGAAAGCAGTTGTTATGGAAAGTGATTGAGTAACTGGAGCATGCTACACTCAGCATTCTAGAGTTCGTAACGGACCTTGAAAACCTGGAGAAACCTTGAAAAAACCAACCTCATTTTTTAAGGCCTTGAAAATCTTTGAAAACAATTTAACACCCTTAAAAAACAGTCAGTAACCTTGACAGTCCTTGAAAAATGTTGAAGATTAAAAGCTAGACTGACCTCCCTATCGTAAAAAAAAAAAACAATAACAAAAACTAATAAAGGTCGACAGAAACGCCCGAACAGTAGCCTTCTCTCGAACGCAGCGACATCTACGATCATTGTCGGTAATTTTACGTAGGATTTTACAGGCATGTGTGGTTTCCAGACATGCGCCGTAATTTATTTCACAATGTTATTTCTGTTTGTAATGTCCTTTCGATTCTCTTCCCGCCTTTGTAGCCTTGAAAACTGAAATCTTGACCTGGACAAACCTGGAAAAAAATCTTGAATTTTCACATGGAAATTAGTTATGAACCCAGGCCTTCATTGTCCAGTGTGTGTGGATATTTGTTGTGGATCAAAGCCTTACCTCAACATTTCTCTTAGACTCGGCTCAGGGTGTCACTTATTGAGACTAGGCTGACTTGCATTTTTACATGTTTCTATTTCTCCATTTCAGGAAAAATAATTCACTCAATGGTAGCACATTTAGACTCTGTGACAAGTCTGGCAATAGATCCGAATGGCTTATACCTTTTATCAGGAAGTAAGTATTATTTTCATTCTTGAGATATACCTTAGATGTGTGTAGCGGGTTGCTTAATTTTTTTCTAAAGCTATTTATATTCAAAGTGAGCTGGAATTTTTTTTTTAATGTAAATCTCTTATTTATTATTTATTTTTTGCTTACTTGAAAAAGAAGAGTAACAACACTTTATGTTTTAGCTTGAATGAAATAGTAAAATTGTCTTCTAAGCTTAATCATCTCGATTTACCTTATCATTTCAGGTCATGACTGTTCAATTAGGTTATGGAATTTAGATAGCAAAACATGTGTTCAAGAAATCACATCTCACCGCAAGAAATTCGAGGAATCAATTCACGATGTTGCCTTCCACCCACAAAAACCGTACATCGCAAGTGCTGGTGCAGATGCTCTTGCCAAAGTGTTCGTATGACAAGGTTCAGGAACTATCTAGCTCAACCCTTTTAATACAAGAGTCGTCCTACTTTTGTTTTCATTCTTCTTCTTCTTTTTTTTTTTGTTGTGACATTCTGGGGTGTACATTTGTTAAGTTGCTGTTGATAATCTGTTGTGAATTTAGAACACTTACGTAATCATTGTTGATTCAAGGATTAGGGTTTAAAATAATGTTGTTTGCAACAATAATTGAGGTGGTCACTTAACAATGTTTATCTTCTACTGAATGGAAAGCTCCAGGGCTATATCAAAAGTGTGTGATTTCAATTGCTTGTTCTCTGTGTGTCCAATCTTGGTTCTTGTAAATTTTTTTTTATTTAAAAATTTTTTTTTTTAATGAGTGTGATTGCTGCCTGTTTTGTGTCGTGTATGAGTCTTGAGTTACCTGAGTATGTTTTTAAAGGCTTGGATGGCTCGTGTGTATATATTGTATACATGTACACAGTTGACACGTGAGTTAATATTATAATAATATAACAGTGATGTATGTAATTTTGTCGTAGACTTGTAATGCTTTAGGGTGTGTTTATGAAAAGGCATGTTACGGAATGGTATGATTTGATCAGTTTGTCAGTAACTTAGGATGGCATGCTCTCTTTAATGGAGGAATCTATTGGGGCCTGTTCTAGCTTTCAAGGCTGAAATTTTAAATGTTCTGCTCCATAAGATGTTCAACTTATTAAACTAAATAGAATGTGTGCCACAGAGTAAGGCTGAAGTCTTCATAAACTAATACAAACACGTTCCCCTTCCCTTTTCACATTAGTATGCAAGAAATTCATCATAAATTATTTTTAATATTAACAGTTGCAGTAATTAAAAAAAAAAGAATGATCTTTTCCCATTAAAACTATTTCGTGTAAATGAATTCATTTTTTGGTGTAGAATAAATGCACGATATTCATGGTCTTCTTGTGGTCAGAGTGACATTTCAATTTGCACCAAATATCCAGAGTTACAAGTGATTAAAAACTAGAAGGACGTCTCTGTGAGATTATGTATCTTTCCAAGTGACATGAGGCTATTGAGCAATGTGGGATGAAGAGAAACCTGTTTGTGTGAACAACGCGTGGAAGTAGCCTGAAGCAAGTGTGTCCTTTCTGCTTCATATACTTTTCTGTTGCATCTTATCTCGTGTTAATACTCTAGACAGCAATTGGAGTGCAACAGCTGGGAACGTAATGTGTTTGTAATTGTTAATTATTATTTTATGAAGAATATTATCGCTGTTTGACTCACTGGACTCTGCACCAAATCAAACCCATCCTTATGCCAAGAAAAGAGAAAAGTAAAGTTGATTCTGCACATTGCACTGTACGTTTACGGCAGCCTTTAAAGTGCTGATAATTAATCTTTGGTTGTTTCAATGCTATTAAATCATTAGTTCTCAAGAACTGTGGAGATGAAGACAAGTTTCAAAGTCAACCTGCTTGTCATGTACAGATATTGTTCAAGTGGATGATGCATATAAGACTGCGATGTTCTTAGTAAGCACAACTCATTTCCTCAATTCCAGAAGACTAGGATGAAAGGGTTAATTTATAATATAATATGTACAAAATACTGTCCTAGCATTAGGGTTCAGTGAGTCCAAAGGTTCATTGTGCAGGCATTATATTCGCGAACTCTAACTGTGCATCCCCAGAGAATGGCATGCTGTGTGATGCTGAATGCAGAAGTCCTTGTTGTGCATGGTTATATTATTCTATGTAAATGAAGACCCTGGTCTTATTTTCTTGCAAACAACTATAGTTATTCTAGTATGTTTCATATTTGATGTCAAGTAGAATAATCTCAAGTCCAAAGTAAATGGGTATAATTCTTGGAGCCTTGCTCGAAGCTTCATGCTTGCCTGTTGTAGAGAACTAAGCAACTTATTTTCTTGTCAGTAAGAGTCAGGCCAGGGGACAGGTAACGGAGCAGTTGGAAAGTGTTGCAGTAGCAATTGTTATAAACATGTGTGAAGTGGTAGAGTTCACCAAATAGATCTCTCAAGCACGCAGTCTTTTCTTCTTGAAGTAGTTGAATCCAGGTGAAAAGAAATGTGAGATTCTTCCCCCCTTCCTTTCCAAAGTAAAGACATAAATCTGACACTTGCATTGCACATGTAGTGCGTGTTTATTTGAAGGAAACTGTTTTTTGTTCACAACATTTGACATTCCTGACTGTTTGCACCACTGGGAAAATGAGCATGGCTTCAAGTTTTCTTGGGATTTTTTCCTCGTTCATAAAATGTATATTTTCAATACTGTGTAGCAAGAACAAACAATGGAATTAATATGTTACTATACGTTTTATTTATTTGAAAGTAAGCAAAGTGAGAGAGCATTTGTCATTGTTGTGCTGCCTTGAAGACACCTGGTAACAATAGAACTAATACAGTGTCGTATGGTTTGATGTCTCTCTTAACTCCAAGTGTGCAGGGTTTTTGTTTATAATGTACGTATTTTTTTGCTTAGTGGGCCATAACATAATAATAATACATGTCTTTATGAAACTAGAAATCTTGACGTGCATGCTGCACTATTTAATCTTACAGTCCAAAGGATTCTGCATTTATCAAACGCAGACCGCAGTGATTCTCTATATATACACTTGTACACAAGTGAATACAATGATGTCTGTTGGATTTCATTTGTGCTTAAAACAACACGAGTCAGATGAAGCTGGTGTATATGGAATTGTATCAAAGACTTATTGATGTATAATAATGGAATCTGTATATGTATATTAACTGTAACTATTCATACCATCCTGCTACTTGAGTATTTCTCTAGATTTGCTATAGGTTCTTCTCAGTGTTCTCTGTTATACAGTATCTTAAACTAAAGAACCTGAAGGAATATTTAGGAAATATTCGCAGCAAGACAAAATGTCTTTAGTGTGAGTGTGAGTTTAGTGGCTGGAGAGTCATTTCAGAGGTGGGCAATGACCAACAAATAATTATGAATAGTTCAGGCATGATATAGCTAAGGCTTTGTGTGATTGCATATGATATTTATAATTTATAGTGACACTGCACCACCAGATATTACCAAAAAACAAGTCAAAACGACTTGTAATCCAGAATGTTGAGAAATTATTATTAACTTGGAATACGCACGAGCCGAGTTAAAATTGAAGCAAAACGTTCTAATAAAATGCAATAAAATACTTCTTGGAAAAACAAAATTAGCCCCTATTTGAACTTTCCAGAATTATTTGCTTATGAAACCTGGCAACATTTTCGACTGGCTCAATCAACAAACATGAATGCTTGTCTTAGCTACAGTTTGCTTGTTCTGTTTTCTGTAAAGTACAAGAACTGCCGTCTAACTCTAGCTCATGTTTGTGACTTCTCTCTTGACCCTTATCACTGACTGATTCTTGCTTTACATGTCAAACGTTGTTAGATGTGCAGCCAGCTTTGAAAGCAAGACAAAACAGTTCTCTTGATTATCTCTTCTCCGTCACGATTTCAAGAATTTTCCGTTTGAGTAATTTGACTATTTAGGTTCCACAAACAGTATGCAGCGGCCAGAGTGTGATTCAAACTTTGCGCTTGGTTCCAGTATTCACAACAGTGGTGGTTTGTAGAAGGAATTCTGATTAGCTTGAGGGTACTGGTTATATCTTGAAATTATTCTAAGATTCCTTTAGAGGACGTTCAGAAATAACTCAACAGTTTGACTACTCCTTTGTAGTGGTACATCCACGTTTTTAATAAACTTCTAAAAACAAAACTGGCTTGGCCTTTTTCTTACCTGTGTTTGAGTTCAAGAACCTAGACAGGATGTCAGGCTTAGTGGCTGACACTTGGCTCGTATTGACACAGCTGCTAGTATAGGCCTCTGTCCGTCAGGTCTGACCACAGATAGAACACCCTATGATTGGGTTGAACAGCGGCGTCTGTGGCTGTGCAGACCTATTCATGAGTTGGCATGTAGAAAATAGAAACATTTGGACTGTGGTGGGAAACCATTGTACAAAACATTGAACACACTCGCCTTTGTGTATGGCAGGAAGCAGATAAGAAATAGATCTAGATGTATATGACATACTTGTGCATAACGAAAACTGCTTTCTTTACATACATATCCATATATGTAATTTCATCGTACATTTAAAATAAAATGAGCCTTACATTATAGAGAAAATGGAGAGGAAAGCTGTGTGTTTATGCTGTTTAAAAAACACTTTTAAATTGTGAAAATTAAAACATCTCGTTTCCGATGTGGGCAGTGAAAAGAACATAGGAATAGATGGAATAAATACATTATGTCAACATCATTCCTCTCCTAGGTATACATGTATTATATTATATTATTTATGTATACAGGGCTATTGGGGCATTTGTGTTCTGAACACAAGAGCGTCGGGGAAACTGGAAACAAAGTAGCAACCAATATTTTAGAATATGTAAGTTTGACAATAATCTGTTCCATCATTGCCAATGACTCCTTTGTGTTCATTGTTGGATTTATCATTGACTAAGTGGCAGGGTCTTGTGAAGTAAGAAGTAAGATACCCTTTACATCAATAGAATTTCTTCTTGTTGATGACTGATTCCGTGTGCTGGTTTATTCCCCTACATTCACGATAGGTGTGGCTTTCTCTGTGCACTTTGAGGATTGACAGCAGAATCATGCATTCGTTGCAGTTATCGCATAGTGACAAATTTGCCTGGCTCAGTGAAATCCCACTTTAACTTAAAGGTTAGGTGTTTTTTTTCAAACGGTTCTAGCTTCACCATTATAAACACAATCTTTTTCATGTTTGTATTGTAAATACATGTATTTGAAAACCCTTTTGACAGATTGTGTATATCAAAACCATTAACATGAAGACAAACATTTTTTTTTCTAATTTTTTTTTTAAATTTGCTAAATTTTGCCGATTATCACCATGCGATAACAGCAGCGAAAATTTGTGAGATTAGTGCTTGACTATGTGTGCTTATGGTACTTATGTAACAATAATATTCTACTGTAACACATGAATAATGTTCTATTGTTATCCATGTGTATGTGCTCAGTGCATGTCGGCCATCATGACTTGATTCCTGTCCAGTCTACCTCCACTTCCTGTATTCTGATAATCCCTGTACTTTCCTGTCGGCCATTAAATTAGAACATTTTTACCCTTTCTCAAATAGGAAGTGATTGGCAACATAGAGGCTCATTTAAAAAAAAAAATTACTTTTGATTTGTCTTTATTAAATTCAAACTGTAAATTGTAGAGAATTTGAGGTAAAAATGAAATGTATCAGTTGTCTCTTTATCCATGGAGTCGTTTGTACTGCTCCACTTATTTTGGATGTAACAGTAGTAACAGCAATAGTAAAGATAACGTAAAGAGCCGATGTTCTACAGAGGTGCAAAGATACAAGCAAATTAATCTTTTGAACACAGGGAAACGTTGTGTAATTCTCTGTGAAGCAATTTCTGTTCAGACTGTAACTATAAACAGCTACGTTTGCCTGCTGAATCTTGTTGTGGGTACCTACATTGGTTGTCTTTGTGCTTTTCTTGATCTGATGTTCCTTCTCATTTTGTCTGTCTACCATGTATATATA
This sequence comes from Bullina lineata, assembly GCA_039654405.1. Lineage (NCBI taxonomy): Eukaryota > Metazoa > Mollusca > Gastropoda > Bullinidae > Bullina > Bullina lineata. The sequence goes on from JBDFRD010266403.1 coordinate 8,945, forward strand.
TATAATATATGTATGTATATATGTGTATATGTATTGAGCTCTCTTGGATTTCATTTCTGCTGTAGGCATGTGAACATAATATATTATATTATAAAATAGGCCTGTATGTATCTGTGACAAAGCTCCTCCCTAAAGCACTGCACATCGACATTTTGTCCTGACTTTCATTACTTTCAATCTTTTTTATTAAGTTCATCTGAAACTTATCCACAAAATTTATAATTCTAATTTAGTAGTTATATTTTGAAAATTTTAAAAAATATTTTGTGCAGCAGTTTTTATGAGGGTTTTTTTTTCAAGAAAATGAAACTGGGATAATGATTATAGCCCCGGAATCTTAATCATGAACATATGCCCGTATTATTAGCTTTTTTATTCTTTATTTTATAAATGAAGTTGCTTCCAATATGTAACTAATCTAACAGGTGTGTACTTCTTTATGTTAGAGACTGGATTACACACGATAGTACAAATGTATTACAGGCATCTGATACATTGCGGGTAACATCACAATAATGAAGATCAATGATGATTGAAGTCTTTGGCCTATTCATAATCCCATGTAAGCCCTAGCACAGAGGAATTAAGTACAACATATAGGTAGGTCTACTCATGTAGTCGCCCAATGGAGGGAACAGTAGCTGTTCATGTTCATTTTGTGTGCTTTTTTTTTTTTGAGGGGGGGGAAGGGTGTCTAATTAAGCCCCTCTCTAGCCTACAAGCTGTCGAGAGAGTGAGGGGCACTGAGAAGAGATTAAGAAGATGTCAATAATTTTTAATTCCGCGCCTCGTGTGTACAGATCTGTGCTGTGGACTTTTCATGTATTGGAATCTATGCTGTGGACTGTTGGCGAACCTTTGGTTTGCAGTGTGTAGCCGGCTTGTCTTGTCTTGCAATCAACCACACCACACACTGGGTGACACACTGTGTGACACAGGCATGGGCCTTCGGGCATCGGGATGTGTGTTTTCAGAAGGTGATGAATTATCATGATGTTTCGATGTTACGAATTTGGCCCTGGCCTGATCCAATAATTATGTGACCATAATTGTATCATTAATATAATTAATTATTATTATTATTATTATTATACGTGTTTATAGCTGTTCTGTATTATTCATAATATCCCTGTATGTATTTTGCATTGTTTTCATTTATATTGCTCGCCAGATGATTGTAATTAGTGCCAAATTATTTAACATTTTATTATGCAAATCGTAATCCTTCCTCCCTCCCCAACAACCATGCGCCCCCAAGAAACAACAACACAAACAAAACAACAACAACAACAAAAATAATAAAGAAATAAAACTAACAAAATAACAACAACAAGGAAAGTAATAAGGAAAGAAAAAACTTGCAGATCACTACTGAACCTCTGGTTACAGAATGCATCTAATATTCATATTCCTCAAAAAGCAACGGAACCTCCACATTGTTGCTTGCTTGTATTGAAGTACAACTGTATTACCATTCATATGTGACCTATCTGAGTTCCACAGGTGTGTGAGCGAGTGATTTCGGCAGATGTGTATTGTTGTACACTCATAGATTAGGTGCAAATTTGGTTTCCTTCTTTCTTTCTTTTTTTTTTCTCCCCTTCTATGAAGGAAGTGCGATGATTAAAATCTCATGTACTGAAGGTTGGCGTGAGATTTGTTCAATGAAATGTCACAGTTATTAAAAAGAAAGAAACAACAATGCTCTTGTTTTGTTTTGTTTGATAACGTGGTTCATTGGGTAATTGCTGTGAGTCTGCTGTAAAGAGGAGGTAAATTGTTACCGATAAGATTCAGCAGAATATATTGAGTCTGAATTTGGTTTCATGTTTTGAAATGCGTTGTTTTCATACAGTTTATACAGTCATGCACGGAAATCTCGAACTTGTTGGGGATTGGAAGTAGTGTTCGAGATTTCCGTAATTCGTTATTTCCGTGAAGACACTTGTAATAGAGAGAAATAAAGAAAAAAACGATGC
>JBDFRD010266514.1:0-10922 GCA_039654405.1 Bullina lineata
CTTTCCCAAGGACACAACACGGTCACCTCCCGGATTCGAACCCTGGACCCTTGGATTAGGAGTCCAATGCTCTTACCTTTCGGCCATCACGCCACCCCACCTTATGTCATTATAAGCAGCCCAGTAACTGTTAATGTCTTGTCATTAAGGGCAGCAGATGTTCACGCCATGTCAGTCATTGTTCACGTTCACACTTGGAATTCCTGCCCAGGTTCGGCACCGATCCAACCCCCGTGGGAGTGGAACGAGCCGGCCACTTGCGGGGCGGTGTCCACAGGCAGAAACTGGACGGCTTCACCAAATCCACCGCCATCAACAGCTACGGCAGCGAAGCCAACAGTTCGGATGTGCTGCGGCGGATTGAGCCGTATGTGGGCAGGTGAGTCGTGGTAGAATCCATTCATTTTGAGGTGGAGTTAGTAGTTTTCTTGTTTACAGTCCACACAAGTGGCTTATGAAATGGGGGCTGCGGAGAAGCAAACAAAGCACGTCCAAAACCTAGCAGTAAGGGGGAAAGCTTCCAATGATAAGAATGCCACAAAACAAAATCGAGACGTATCGACAATTACTGTCTTTGAAGCGAGACAAAAACTACAACAATTACATGAAGAGACAAAGAAAGAGGAAAAGAAGAGAAGATGGCATCTTTCCTGATTTCTTAATTGTCAGACAGTGATCACTGAACTTGTCATTCAAAATTGCACGCATCTTTGTCCAATACTGCACATACATTTCTCTGTAGTAGTAGTAGTAATAATAATTGTAATAATAATAATATATTATTATTATTATTATAAGAAGAAGAATGCGCTAAAACGGATCTAAAATCCTCATAAAATTGCGAAGGAGAAGATTGAAGAAGCAAACAAAACATGTACATGATTTTTACATTTTCACTGTCATTCACTTCTTGAAATAAGAAAAGAGGTCCTGCCATCATTTTATTTTATGTTATTTATTTATTTTATTTCATTCATATTTTATTTTTGTTGTATTTTATTTTCATCCGATTTTTTTCTTCCCAGGAGCTTAAAGGCTAGGAACGTTTTCTTCGATGACCACACCCACGATGCAAAGACCCAGGCAGTCGCTTGAAGAAAATCTCTCAGCCCCATGGGACCTCCTCATCATCTCTCCCCATCATTTCTCAGCTCTCTTGACATGTCTGGTACCGCTGTTCAGTCTCCTGGAGTGGAGGAGACGCTCACAGAAAAGGCGTGGGGGAGATTCCCTTCTCGATAAATATTCCTTGTTCACCCAAGTTGTGGCGGACTTTTCAGTTATCAAAACTGATCTACTTACACAATTCCCTTTTTACATTACTTAAATAAGTTTTGGGAAATATTTCTCTTATTAATAAGACAAGTCGTTCACTACCTTTAAAAGTATTCCCCGTCCATTAAAAAAAAGATAATGAAAAAAATTGAATTATTCTATTTAATAGAATGCTTCGGTAAATGGAATGTACGGTATCTTTGTCAACTCTTGGGCCAATGATGTGGTTCAAATTTATTTCCTTTCCATGTTTCAAGTTTAAATAAATGTGCCAAGTACAATGATATGACTGACTAGAATGAATTATGATTATGACATGTTGAACTTAAACGTGGAAATCTACATTCCACACAGTCAAATCTCTGCAGTGATTTTGTCTTTAAACAATTTGAAATTATTTTGTTCATGAAAGGCTACAGTCATTTTGTTTGTAAATTTATGGTCTAGATCATTTCTGCAATCAGTTTCTTCATAAAATCTTTGCAGTTATTATTTTTTCTGCAGTGGTTTTCTTAATAAAATCTCTGTGGTGGTTTTTAACAAAAATCTCCGCAATGATTTTCTTTATAAAATCTCTGCAGTGGTTTTTGCCATAAAATTTCTGCAGTGGTTTTGGTCATAAAATATCTGCCATGGTTTTCTTCATAAAATCTCTGCGGTAGCTTTTTTTTAAATAAAATCTCTTAAGTGGTTTTCTGCATAAAATTTCTGCAGTGGTTTTTGTCATAAAATCTCTGCCATGGTTTCCTTCATAAAATCTATGCAGTATTTTTTGTAATAAAATCTCTATAGTGGTTTTCTTGATAAAATCTCTGAAGTGGTTTTCTTAATAAAATCTCTGCCGTGGTTTTCTTTATAAAATCTCTGAAGTGGTTTTCTTAATAAAATCTCTGCCGTGGTTTTCTTAATAAAATCTCTGAAGGGGTTTTCTTTATAAAATCTCTGAAGTGGTTTTCTTAATAAAATCTCTGCCGTGGTTTTCTTAATAAAATCTCTGCCGTGGTTTTCTTAATAAAATCTCTGAAGTGGTTTTCTTAATAAAATCTCTGAAGTGGTTTTCTTAATAAAATCTCTGAAGTGGTTTTCTTCATAAAATCCCTGCAGTGGTTTTTGGCATAAAATTTCTGCCGCAGTTTTCGTAATAAAATCTCTGCCGTGGTTTTCTTCATAAAATCTCTGTAGTGGTTTTTGTTCTCTCCCGGTTGCACATATTTTCCTGTGAGAAGTCGACGATTGATCTGTATGATGATGTGCCTGTGTCTGCGTCTGTGAATGAGTCTGAATGAGAGTACATGATCTGAATGAGAATGCATGACATTCATGATGACTGGTGGGAGATATCCGGGTTTGTGCCGCCAACCTAAATAACTGGTGTGTCACAACACATGTCATGTCAGTCTTCATGCCAGTGTTAGGTTAAATGGTTAAATTCATAATAATAATGTGCGGGTGAAATTCTGAACATTATTCTTTTATATTTCACCTCATGTTTCAAATCTTACTTGCTCATTTGCCATACTTTAACATTTTGTTACCTAAATGTAGTATTATTTTAGCAACAGTATTTTTTTTTTTAATTTTGCCTGTGATATACATCTATATGCATAATTTGTGAGATGCAACACCCAGTACATTTTCATAATTATACATAAATATATACTTCATGTTCAAAACCATCTTTTTTTTTTATTTTTGAGAGATATTTTTACAGTGATTGGTTTCCTTACAAGATGACATCGTTCATCCCTGTTCATTGCAACATCCTGACTCACTGTTTCATCAATTAGTGAAAATATGATTCACTACTTATCGACATTTTGATTCACTGGTTCACTCTTTACACTCACTCATGCCCTTCGCCCCCACTAGGGCATTGGCCGCCAAGTTTCCTCCTGCCATCTCTTTCCTGGGCCAGTCTTTCCAGTTGTCCCCATGTGTAGCCCACTGTGTACACAGTGTTGTCGTTATGGTTCACTGTTCCACAACACCATTTTTAGCTTTTCACTGAATCTCCATCTGTGCTGAAACCTTGCCGTGGTAGTCTTACATCTTACACTAACTGAAACTACAGACATCTGCGATGAAGAACTTCTCACTTTTTTTTCTGAATATAACCAGAGCAAGGTCTTTTCCATACACGATGTCATCTTCAGAACACAGCCATGGCAAGGTGTTGTTGTTTTTTTAAACAGATTTCTGTTCTGCTCTTAATTAAAGTATTTGAGGCATAAATTCATTCAAAATGTCACTCATTGGGGAAGAGTGGAATTTAGATTTTAGTGTTTCATTGCCTTTGCCTTTATTACTTTTTCTATGTCTCTTTGATGTTTATTTCAAAGCTATGATCTCATTTCTGCAAATATGTAATTGTTTTCAACCAGCACCACTTTAAAACCATCTTATATTGAAACACTTCGTACATATGGGACGTCAAAACGAGTTGGATTTCAGCAGGTTACATTTTGTAGTCAAAATATATCCGACGTCAGAAAAAAACTTTTTTTCTCATTGCAACATCAAAAGTATTAATTAAAATAGAAAAATTAAACAAAATGACTGCTGATTAAATCTGTATACTTTGTGATACATGTATATTGAATTCATATATATAGGAGTGTATAACAATGCTGGCATTAATAATGCTCAGTTCATTTACCTTACTTTAACTATTTCTGAGCTGTTTTTTTTACACATTAATGTTGAATCTTTATGGTGTGTGTGCGTGTGCCCATCTGTTCACAGTCAAATGAGCAGGAAATTAAAAACACAGTACAACCATGGCATTGACTGGTTGGTAATCCTTAATAAAACATGTAATTAGTTTGTGTTTGTGTTCTTGTCCGTGTGCTTCTTTCACCTGATCAACACACCTGTACTTTGTACACTTAGTCATGTACAGGGTACCTACTTTTACCTTGTGCAAAGGGAGGAGGTAATTTGACGGGCAGCACCTTGACCACTCCAAGCTCTAATCCCCCAGCTTATTCAAAAACTGTTGTTTCCAATTTGTCTCTGTACAGCATTTAGGGGTTGAGTTTTTGTCTGATTGACAGCCCCCTTTGATTTGAAGAAACATCGAGCTGGACAGTTCGTGTGTAATTAAAATGCGGTCAGCCTTAGCAGGGAATGTCGAGATAAGCAGACAGGGCTCACGGGAGGTCGAGATATGAGATATTTGTTAATGGGATTTCATAACAATATTGTTGGGACTATCAGTTCATGTCGAGATATGCGGAATGTCGAGTAAAAAGATGTTGAGATATGTGGATTGCACTGTAAGTTTTTATATCATCAAAAGAAACCAATAATATGACTGGCACAAAAAATATTAAATGAAATGAAAGACTAAATTTTCATTGATTTATTTTATTTCAATGACAAATGAATAGATGATTTTATATGTAAATGATTATACTCACTGTAATGAGATACATGAATAAAAACTACAAGACAAAAGAATATGAAACTAATACTAATAGTACAACAATAATGTGATATGAGAATAACTAACAAATAATGATAAATGTCATGTTAAAAAATTGCAATTTTATAAAGGAATGTAACATTTCAAAGTACGCAACTCAATATTTGTTTATTGCTCAATATTCGCACCTGTTAGAAAATAAGCACCAACAAAATTGAATATAACTACAGAACAGGTAAAAAATGAACAAAGCCCATTATTGAAGTAGTGAAAAACTTACAAAAATCTTTTGGACGGAAAAGTTTTTTTTTTAATTTCTTTGTTACCTCAGTAACTACGAGCTGCAATCAGATGACAACTGATTTTCACAGAACATATTGCAATCATGATGGTTAGCAAAGCCCGGTTACAATCAGAACTGTGACTGACATGGTTAGTACAACCTGGCTACAATCATGATTGTGACAGATATGGTTAGCAAAGCCCGGCTACAATCAGAACTGTGACTGACACGGTTAGTACAACCTGGCTACAATCATGATTGTGACAGATATGGTCAGCAGAGCCTGGCTACAATCATGATCTGATGTGGTTAGTAGAGTCCGCTTACAATCATGATTGTGACATAATCAGAAGAACATCCCAAAATGACAGCTACAAGGTTTCTGACAATGTTCAAGTCTTTGGTTTGAAGAAGAAAGAAAAATGAAAGAAATGAGCAAGTCCATTTTTCAACTATTTTCACACTGAGGTATTTTACCTAACTAAAAGCACATGGCTTCACTTCAGATGAATTCTATGTTTTGCATGTGCACACACAGTCATTCAACACCAATCCTAGGATTTTAAAACCCTACAAAAAAACATTCATTGCAACAGATAAGCAGTGTGATTGTTGCGATGGAAACCTCTCCAAGCAGTCAGTTTGGAATGTATACTACAAAATGTAAAGACGAAAGAATAAACTTTCGTTTGGTATAAGAATGGTGGCGCGGTGGCCGAATGGTTAGAATGCAGGACTCCTAATCCATGGGTCCTGGGTTCGAATCCAGTGGCGACTGTTGTGTCCTTAGGAAAGATACTTTACCCCGTTTTTCCTCTCCCCACCCAGGTGCGAATTAGTGCCGGCATATTCTGCCGGGGAAGTAAGCCTACGACAGACTAGCATCCTGTCTAGGAGATGATTTAAAAATCATCTTTTCCACTTCACGCTACAGAAACCGGGATAAGCTCCGGCTCTATGGGACTCATTGGCCTTGAAGGAACTTTACTTACTTACTTATAAGAATACAATATATGTAGCCAAATATAACTGAAGAGAGTGCTTGAGTGTTCTTCATGCAGTTAAAAAGAAACCTGTAAATCCTGCAAGCTATCTAAGCCACTGATTTATGCCATTGAGTATTCTAAAATTTTGTAGCCAAAAGTCATTTTCTTTTTTAACAAAGTATTTGGCCATCCTTTTCAATTTCCCACTGCTCGTTTGCAAGCGTTTTTCCTGCTAAAAGAGCCTTGCGATCAACCCACAGGATTAGAATGCTTCATATCTCAATTCACAAGATAATCAGTTTGTCTCAACATCACCTAAACACTCGAGAAAACTAATCGAAACAAGCTATGCTTTCCGTTCCCAAGCATTGCCTCGTACAATATAAGTACGCTTTTCTCCTCATACTTTACTTTTTGTTTTTGTTCCCCCCCTTTTTTTTCCACCACCAAAAGAGGATTCACTTCAATATAAGCCCCACCCAAGTGATGTTCAAATTTCTGTTTCCCCTTTCCTGTTACAGACCCTGAGATCACAACTGTTTGTAAAAATGCAGACACACAATCACAACCGCAGCACAGACTCCTAAATAAGTTCTACAGCATACATAGAAATAAACAGGATTACCCTTGTTTATAAATAATTATATTCAGATAAACCGAGGAAAAAATGTCCATCCCAAAATGTATTTCCAAGAAGCATAAACCTTAAAGTACACTTAGGCCACATCACATCATATACATTCATGATTCTCCAGGCTTATACAAATACTAAGCCGGATAAAATGTCATATCAAAAGCACTCACAATTCTCATCTTACACTACAACTAGGCCAGATAAAACATCAGACATGAAGTTAACCCTTTTACAACCAAATTCACCGACGGACAACAAGCAATGTTTGCCAATTTCCAACATTAATGGTGTTACTTTGCTGGATCCTAATTTCAGTCTTCAATATTAATCAACATGACATCCATTTCTATATTTTAAAAATCAAGTTCTTCTCATTAATTGATGTTTAAAATAAACTTTTTTTTTTTGGTGCTAAATTCAGCGACAGATAGCCGGCAGTAAAAGGGTTAAAAATCAAGAGAAAAAACACAGGCTGTACCCTGGTAAAGAAATCATTCTAGGAGAAAGACAACTCTAAGACAAAAATGAGCAGTCCCTGTCTGCCCAATGATGGAAGACACAGAACTTGGGGCAGGGGATATTGCGACTATAATTTTTGTTAAATACAGTAGAATCCAGATAAAGTCCCCTCGCTTGAAGTCAACTTCCGCTTAAAGTCAACACTTTTCTTCGGTCCCGAGGTGTTGACTTTATCCGGATTACACTGTACACATCTAGTCCTCCAGTTTTGGTGCTTGCTAGAGGTGGCCGAGATTCTATTCATCTGCTTTCCTTTTGGGCCTCTTGGGATTCCGAGAGCGGCTCTTGGCTTTACACAATGGACAGATGGGGGCGTTGCGGTGGATTTGCTGATGACACGACAGGCATGCCTAAAGGAATGGATGTGGGGAGGGACGAAAAGCAAGTAAGAGAAATTACAAGTGCCTGCAATAATTAGATATCCACTGTTAAAATAAATTTACCTCTTGGCCTTTTGAACATTTGGTGGCATGGTGGCCGAACGGTTAGAGCGTTGGACTCTCAATCCAAGGATCCTAAGTTTGAATCCGTGTTGTGTCATTAAGGAAAGATAAACACAATTTGTTCTCTTCCCACCCAGTGTCAAATCAGGTACCAATATATCATGGGGAGGTAACTCTATGAAAGACTAGCTTTCTATTGAGGTAGTGATGTAAAAATCATCTATTCTGTTTCATGCTACTATTGCTACCAAAACAAAGATAAGCTATTGCTCAAATTGTCTCATAGGCGTAAAAGGAAATTCACTTACTACTTATTTTTCAAATGTTTAAGATTAAACACTGTATCTTAGACAAAAGAAAGTGAATGTGTTGGAGGGTATATCAAAAGTTCAAAGGATGTAAAGGGGTCAACAGACTGGGAATAACAGGACATAAACATATTGACCGTGTCTTTCCTTTGGAATAAAATTAGAATGACTGACAGCACCTCTGGGCAAACCGTTCTTTCTAAGAGGTTGCCCACATATAGCAGAGCTGTAGCTGCTTTGATCGTCTGTAAAAGACGAACAGAGCCATACTATTGTGGGGATTGACATAAAGATTTCATTATCTTATGGCCAAACGTCATCCAGGTGGTCTTGTCATGAGAACTCCCATTCTGTGTGTGTCCGTGGTAAACTGTACAACACAGTTTCTTCTACTGGCCAAAACTACAGGATCTCATCCAGACATAGATAATAGCCTGTACTCATTCTAGACGCAACTAGGGAAAACCTGCACCTTCCACATAATAGCATTGAGCTGAAAAGTAAAGTCAAGTTCCTTCTAGGCCTATGAGGCCCATAGAGCCGGAGCTTATCCCGGTTTCTATAGCGCGAAGAGGAACAGATAATTTTAACTCCATGCCCTAGACAGGACGCTAGTCTATCGTAGATTTACTTCCCCAGCAGAATATGCCGGTACCCAATTCGCACCTGGGTGGGGAGAGGAAAAATGGTATAAAGTGTCTTTGAATCCTGAACCCTTGGATTAGGAGTCCAACGCTCTAACCATTCGGCCACTGCGCCACCTGAATAGACTGAATAGACCTATTTATCGCCACTACACAATAAAACATGGACCAAGACACTAGCTGATATTTCACGGCATTGGTTTACTCTACTCATGGCTCTTTTTTGTTTGTTTTTCTTTATTTTTTCATTATTGTTAGTGTTAGCGTTTGATGAAAATGCAGTTGCTTATGATTGTTCATGTTCTCGGTTTTCTTCACCAATTCTAGTTTTCTTTTCTGTCTTTCCATATTACGGAAAACTTGCCCGCCTTGGATTTGACCTCCAAAGAAGTAAACCTATGACAGACTAATGTCTTGTCTAGGAGATGAAGTAAAAATCTTCTGTTCCGCTTCATGCTACAGAAACTGGGATAAGCTCCGGCTCTATGGACCTCGAGGACTTGAAGGAACTTGACTTGACTTTTCCCCTATCCTTGTATGACAACCCCCTGCTTGTACTCCACAGAACTGGAAGGCCTTGTGAGCGCTGTGACAGACTTCGGCCATCACTTGTCCGACTGTCTCCTCCAGGGATTTGCAACCTCACATGCAGCACAGATAGAACCAGGGGAAGGTGAGCAGGGACACGGTCTTAGCATGAACTACTTGTATCATCCTGTTACACCAATGTTGGAGATGTGCCACAGATATTCAGATATCTTCAAATGGATTCATTCCTCACTCTGTTATTCCTTCATTCCTCACTCTATTATTCCTTCATTCCTCACTCTGTTATTCCTTCATTCCTCACTCTATTATTCCTTCATTCCTCACTCACTCTATCTTTCCTATTTTCCTTCATTTTTGTTTTCCTCACCCAAATGCATAGATGTTTTAAAAAGTGTTTTTTTTCTTGCAATTTTCATTTCTGATGTAGAATTTGTGAGTATCTGTTCCTATTGCTATTCCAGTCTTGTGCTGAGTTTATCTCCCTTTTATTCCTGAGTTTATCTCCCCTTTATTCCTGAGTTTATCTCCCTTTTATTCCTGAGTTTATCTCCCTTTTATTCCTGAGTTTATCTCCATTTTATTCCTGAGTTTATCTCCCTTTGTTTCCCACAGAACTTCTGAAAGCGTGCAGGAACTCAGGGAAGTCTGGCATGACCTTGTTGAAGAACGTGGAGAAAGGTCAGGGAGCAAAGTTTTTATCTTCTATAAACTGTGTGTTTGAGCAATTAATTTGTGTTGGAAGGTCTTAACACCTTGTGAACCACTGACGAGTATTCTCGTATTTGGGGTGACCAAAATCTAAACTGTTCTAACTTTTCTCTAACTTATCCCTCTTAGTAAAGTAAAGTTCCTTCAAGTCCATGAGGCCAATAGAGCCGGAGCTTATCCCGGTTTCGGTAGCGTGAAGCGGAACAGATGATTTTTACTTCATCTCCTAGACAGGACGCTAGTCTGTTGTAGGCTTACTTCCCCTGCAGAATCTGCCAGTACCCAATTCGCATTTGGGTGGGGAGAGGAAAAATGGTGTAAAGTGTCTTTCTCAAGGACACAACACGGTCACCTCCAGGATTTGAACCCTGGACCCCTGGATTAGGAGTCCAATGCTCTAACCATTCGGCCACCGCGCCACTTCCCTCTTAGAGCTGACTTTAAAATTTTGGAAGTGATGAGCACTCTACTGGGAAAACCATGTACGTGGCTCATTGCACTAAGGAGATCCAGGGTCAGTGTCAGGCCGGTCACTAAGGTGTTAAGATATTTCCGTGAACTTGTCTAAGAAGACTGGCTTGGGGGTTTGGTAGATTGTGAACGCAACAATAATTTGTAGTGTTGTGAAGAAAGATACAGGACAGATTCCCTACCTCTGTACTGTAGCCATGTTTTATTTATATAAATATATTAAACTATAAAGGAGACAACTGGTGAATGTAAGAAATAAAGTCCCCCAGTTCTTCTCTTGTTCTAGGTGTATTTGAAGTCTGTCATCTTTTAGTATCAAAATATAGAAAGATATCAATGACATATAACTTGTCCAAGTGTCTTTTATAGTCTTTCTTTGAAGGCTTATAACATTGCCATTTAGCACATGTCTTTTGAATGAACTCAGCTCACATTAGTATGACTAACACTGTTGTCTCATCTCTCTATCCTCCACCGCAACCCTCACCATAACGGACTGTCCTCCCCCTCCTCCTCCCCTCCCCCTTCTCCTCCTACTCCCCTTCCTCCCCTCCTCCCCTCTCCTCTTCCTCCTCTCCTCCCCCTCCCCCTCCTCCGCCCCTCCTCCCCCTCCTCCTCCTCCCTCTCCTCTCTTCCTTCTCCCCCTCCTCCTCCCCTCCCTCTTCTCCTCCTCCCCCT
>JBDFRD010266625.1:0-10922 GCA_039654405.1 Bullina lineata
CACGCTCCCCCCCCCCCCCCCCCCCCCCCCCCCCCCCCCCAAAAAAAGAAAAAAACACACTCTTTGCTCCTCTTCGTTCCCAGGTGTGTGGATATCATCCAGCCAGACATCACCTACCTAGGGGGGATGACGGAGGCCAAGCGAGTGGTTGCCATGGCGTCAGCGACGGACACGTTGGTCATTCCACACGGCTCCAGCATCTACTCGTACCATCTGCAGGTAGGCCTACTCAGCTCGTGAACATTGAAGTTGTGTCAAGCAACGGCGGTTGAATGGTTAGAGCTTTGGACTCCTAATCTGATTGTTCTTGGTTCAAATCTTCACGTGTTGTACCCATGAGAAAGACACTTGACATGCCAAGGTGCAAATTGGATACCGGTATGTTTTGGGGGGAAATACGACAGAGTTCCGCGTAGAAGATGATCTAGAAACATAATACGTTGCACATACACATATAATTTGTGCCGGTACCGTTTCACGCTGCTGAAACCGGGATAAGATTCGGCCTTTTAGAATCTTATAAGCAATTTCCCTTATAGATGTATATATTTTTAATATGAAAATATAGTTAGCAGAATACCTCAGTCTGTCCATCGGGGACATCAGACCTGACAGAAACAGAACTGGAAAGCCTCAGTCGGTATGGCATTCACTTTCTGAGAACATGGGTCCGACTTCGATTCCCGCCAGAGGCGAATTTTTTTCTGAAAACGTGTTGATCTTTATTCACCGCAGACTCCAACCAACTGGGTAGTGCGGAGTCTGAATGCCGAGCTCTATTGAAGATGAGCTAATAAAATCGGAGATCTCGTGTGCATATCACGCACGTCAAAGATCCCTTGACAATCTAAAAGCGTACAAGAGTAGGCAAGTAAAAAGTTCTAAATTTCAAAATTCTGCCTATGAACATCTCTGAAGTAGCTGCTTGAGTACCGGGTACTACATGTTATGAATACCAGTACATGTATTTGTATTTGAAATAGTTTGCAACTTTTGTTTTTCGCTATGAAATAGTCCTAAGCTAACAGTCTGGTAACCTCAGTTTTCATCGCTAGCTCAACATTAGCTCAACGCCATAATATAAAGTTCTCTGCGTTGCGGATTTTTGAGGAAAGGGCGATTTTGAGAAATACAATTAATAAATAAAAAAAGCAAATTTGAGTTACAAATGATACAAAAAGAAAACTTTATTTAAACTAATTTGTAAAAAAAAATATTTAATGGACTTCAAAATCATCGATAAAAATGCTAATTAACCAGTCCCAGACAAAGTAAGGGACATAACATTTATATGTTTTCCTAGAAATGTTTCAGTGTTTAATTTTGTAAATTTGTAAATTTTAAAAAGTTGAAAATTTTGGGCTTCATCTGAAGGGAAAGAATCAACGTTGTTGCAGTGAATAATTGAAATGTTGAGATTACGTCCCTTTGTTCTATGGAACCAAACCTCAAATTCAACTATTTCTTTCTACTCCCCCTGCACCGCAACACGCACAGACACACCATCCATTATTTTCATCCCTCCTCCCCCAAATCCTCTTTTCTTATTGCAGTACGCTTTCCGCAACTGCCCACTTGCTGAATACATCAACATGAGCCCCAAGGCAGACCAGCTGGTGCCCTTCTATGGCGGCCTGTTCCGTGATGAGCCCTTGCCCAAGGACGGCTTCATCGACCTCCCAGACAGGCTTGGCTTTGGCGTCACCTTGAATAAGGCCAAGCTGGCCCGGCCGTACCCCCGTTCTGAGGAGCATTCAAAAAAACAGGCGCAGGCCAACATCAATCGAGAGCTGCCCAAGCGGGCTGCGTTTCCTTTTTAGCTTTGAGAGTTGGAGCCACGACGCTGACGCTACGACGATTGGGTTTTTATTTACGGGTATCGTTTGTATGAAGGTGGCACGGTGGTCGAATAGTTACAGCGTAGGACCCCTAATCCATGCGTCCTGGGTTCGAATGCAGTGGCAACTGTGTTGAGAAAGACACTTCACACCATTTTTCCTCTCCCCACCCAGGCGCGAATTGGGTACCTGCGACAGACAAGCGTCCTGTCTAGGAGATGATCTAAAAATCATTTGTTCCGCTTCACGCTACCGAAACCTGGATATGGTGGATGAATGCTGCAGAGAAGCTGAAAAATACAAAGTGGTAAAAACAAATAAAAGGAGCTATCCCAAAGAATAGGCTACAAAAACAAACCAGCGCTCGACATTTCTGTTTTCAATTTCAAGGTTTCAAAAGCAGGCAAGCTCTACCCAAGCCACATCAAAATCTTTTCTTAGATAATGCTTGTCTGCTGTTTGAACCTTTGAAGACAGGAATGTCGAGTGTTTGTTTGTTTTTGTATTCTTTGGGATAGCTCCAAGTATTCACAACTTTGTCTTGAGTTTGACTGGCGCAGGAAGAAGAAAAGGTCTATTCTGTCATGTTTGCTTCAATCTTCTTCCTGCTCCACGGGGGACCATAGTCGCTGTCTTCTAGATAGAAGTGTGATTATCGTGATAAAAGATAGGACAAAATCTTTTTTTTAAAGGATTGAATTGAAATTAAAGAAAATCCTACAGAAAATAATACAGTACAAGTATATAACTTGTGTAATTCTATGACATATTATGAGATATCATTCATCAACTGAAAAAAGAGCCATTATGCAAACACACAGAGGAAAGCTTGCATGTAAGACAAACACACATACACAATTTCTAAATATAATTGTATGTTTGTCTGTCCGCATGTCTGTCTGTCTGTCATCAGTTTGTCTGTAAGTCTTTTCCTCCCTCCCAAACATCTTCACCCAAGCCAAAAAGAATTTGGACCAAGAATGTGATCAAGATTCCTTTTCATAGAAATGGATTTAATTTGAAAATGTCATAAATTTGTACATGCAATAACACCGGGGTTTGTTTTGTTTTTTCCATGACAAGTCAGCTTATTGATACATCATGTACAGTGAATTCACTTGTCATCACTTTTCTTTGTCATAAAAATCATTCTGACTTATAAATCACCTGATTATTGCATACATGTATATATCTGTTTCCCCAAGACCATATGAAATAATTATGAAAATATTAATAACTTATAAAGACACTTAAAACATGTATTCATTGCTATGAATCAAAATACTCAAGAGTCAGATCACAGATAGGCACTCCTTCTTTCTCAGTTGAACAAAAAACAACATTTTTCTTGCCATCCCCTTGCCACACATGAGTATCTAGGTTCTGCCCCTCACTGCTCTCACTTAAGTAACAGATTCGCACTTTCTTGAGGCCACGTTGAATAATGTCCTTTGTAATCCCTTTAATTGGTGAGCTGGAAAGATCAGCACTGGAGATTTTGCTGTGGCCGTCGCCTTTCTCTTGGCTTTTTCTTTGTTCCAGAAGAGTGGCATGAAGAGCATCAATAGCGAATCTGACATAGCTTGCAAAGTTGGTGTGCTCGTTGCCATCTGTGTCAGACCAGGCCACCTGGAAAACACATTACACAGGGTCAACAGTGGAAACTTCAGTACATGTACTTTTCTTCATCATCTCTTTTTCATGGCCTCAGAAGAGCAAGAACAAATATATCCCCAATAGAGAATACATTATTTTTTTATTTTATAGACAAATAACTCTTTTACATACAAATACAAGTAAATCCTTATATAAATACCAACGTCATAAACAATTACGTCCTTTCTTTTAAAACAATAAATTATATCCATATAACTTACAGGCTTCTTGACCAGATTACAAGAAAGGAAACAAAGATATTAGTGGTCCATATCAAGGCAGCAGTAAACAACACAATTAAAACTAAATAACTTAACTAAAAGCAATATTAAATTCTTAGTCTGATCCAATAATAAATTTAATAAAAAGAATAGACTGGATGAAAAAAAAACATAAGAGCCTTCATATACTATCAACATTCTATTCCCATTTCGTTACATTCAAAAACTTGTAGACAAATAAGCATTTATAATCTTATATAGGCTCATGCAAGAAAGAAATTTCAGCAGATAGCTGTGATTCATGTAGGCCTACCACTAACTCTTCCTCTCTGTGACTATAAGAACGCCAATTTATTTTTTTTCATGCAACAAAAATTGTCATCACTCAACTCAAC
The DNA here is from genome assembly GCA_039654405.1 of Bullina lineata. NCBI lineage: Eukaryota > Metazoa > Mollusca > Gastropoda > Bullinidae > Bullina > Bullina lineata. Next base: position 4,111 of record JBDFRD010266625.1, read on the forward strand.
TCTTTTCATTCCACAATGTTGATTTTACCTTTGATTTATAAACAAAAGTCTGTGCTGGTCTTGGATTGGGCTTCACAACAAGGCCACTGTTCATCACCCCTTTGCCTTTGAATTTATCTTTGAACCAGTTTGGCAGGGCTATAGGTTTGCGGGTGCTCTTACTGACCAACACTATTTGATTTGTATGTGTGAAAATAGGCTCTTGATCCCCTGGCACATACATTTTGAGTGGTATTGCCACTGAAGAATTGCCAACATATCCAAGTGAAAGCACCATATCGAAGAAATTCTTTGGTACATCAGGGTCATACATCTTTGGAGATACTTCAAATTCAGCAGAATAAACAAACGTTAAACAGTCTCTCGTCGCAGTTTTCCAGTCCAGAAAGGTATGCCCTAAGTTGTTGTGTGGGCGATGTAGAACATGGATGCGGGCAGCAGCTGATGCTGTCATCAAACTGGTTATTTTAGGATTTACTGAATAGAAAAGATAGGGCAACGATTAAGGATTCATGAAGTAACAACTAAAGCCATATGTGATAGGAAAAAGACGGCTTTGCCCTTGGTGTAAAGATAATAAGAGGATGTGCCAGAACCCTGTTCGTCATCACGGTTATGAACAAAAATCTTCCAGGAAAGATAATTCTTAAAATCCAAGTTTTTCAACATTTCAAACATGAATAATATGATAACTTGGAAAAGAAAAAAAAGTTTTTTTTGGACAAAATGTAACCAGGACATTAATGTATCTAATCATTTACCAAAATGTTTTTCTTCATAACTTGACAATGCAGACATAGTATAATTTATTACGAATTAGATATTATGAGCTCAATTATTATGCCTGCAAAAATGACGTATGAATACATTAATCATAACGATCTGCTGCTTCTAACAACGCTAGCAAAAATTTCAAAGCGTTTCTAAAGTTTCCATCTTCAAGTCGGAGTTATTTGATGAATTATGTCCATAACTATGACGACAAAACTGTAATGTTTTGGAGCGTGATGTTCTGGCAAAGCCTCACAAAGGAGATGTGCACGCAAATAAATATGAATAAAGACAGATTCTCTCTAAGGTAAATTTTTTTTTAGTTTTTGTCTAAGAAAAAAAAAATTCAAGGAAATTGGGGCCTTTTCAGATACATAAATTTGACTGTAAAATGGGAAATTCCAAGTTCCAATCAGCTTTAAGAATAAAAAAGTAAAGTCCAGAAGCATCAAAAAGGAATAAAATAATGTTAATGATGGAAATCTTTTCTCAATGAATCTTTTTATACACATAACTTATGACTATTATTATACGGTACGCATAAAAATCTAATATTTGCCTTGAAAAGCTGAACATGTAATATAAATTTTGGTGACGGAAACATCTCTAAGTCGAAGTGAATTTAAGCAGTTGTTCTTGAAAGAACTTCCCATAAATCATTGTCCATGTACAAGAACACAAACCATCATGATCGTAGCTTTCATGGCTTAAGCCTGGAGCAGTAAAGGCAGCTCTCCAAGGATCTTGAGTAACACGAAAATTTGTAACATTCAAATGGAGTACGAGCCTCTGTAGCACAGACAAAGGAGACCTGCAGAAAGAAAACAGTTTAGGTAAAAGGATTGTAATAAAATTTACTGGAAGGGTATTGTTAGGGGACCGTAGATCTACGCCCCCCTAGCGTTTGGCGTTAGGGGACCGTATTTTGAAGCCATTTGTAACTTCAGTATAATAAGAGCTGACATAGACCTAGCCTAATGATCTTTACTCAATATCTCCCTCCATTCATATCTTAGGCTACCACACTTTTCCTTTTGCCTTTTCACCCAGCATTACTTGGAGAACATCTCTGTATAAATGCTGATATATATCTGTCTAGACCTAGTACAGCATTAGGCTATCATTTCTGACACTACCATTTTTTTCCGTCATAGATAGATCTAGCCTATAACTTTTCCTTCAGAACTAGATCTAGATTCTTGATCTAGATTCTAATTTAATGTGCATAAATCTAGACCACATAGAAAATCTAGATCTAGAATATAATTTGTGTTTTATGTCATCCCCAACGAAGAGACGCCCAGGCGTGAAAGTAGAACTGGGGGACATCTCTCTGTCTCTCTCTCTCTCACTTACTTTCACGCACACATGGAAATTTAAATGATGTAAAAACACATGGATGCGAAATTCTCGAACGGTGCCCTAATGCCAAGCACTAGGGGGGCGTACGGTCCCCTAACAACAGCCTAATTGGAATATTTTATGGCCAATCACTTTCCACGTGAATACAAAACAGTCTTAGTCTTTAGAAATTTAGATCTAGATCTAGATTTATAACTATAAACCAACATTAAGTAAAAGCACAAATTGAAAGAAAACAAGAGTAATATAAGTAATACATGTGCCTGTAGATCTGACTAGATCTATATTGCCAACTCAGAGGCAAGAGTGGAAGCCAAAATCAATGTAAGTACCATATAAGCTTAGTTTAGTAAAGTATACTCTAGATCTAGATTTCTTCTAGATCTAGAGTGGCAGAAAACCCATTTATAAATTACATCTGTCATGTATTTTTGAAGGCATGGAGTAGGCCTATGATGGAGTCTGATGGGGGTAGAATCTATAGTAGGTCTGTGACAAGGTAAGTCAGCATGCTGGGTTATCCGTGTCTGGCGTGGTTAGGTGCGTTTGATTTATTTTACATTGTCATTGTATTTCTCACTGGTTTTTCTTTTCAATCTAGCTGTTCTTTCTTATTCTGTAAGATATTGCCGACGGGATAAGCTGCTAGCTTCAGAATATCAGAAGCTGCAGAAAACTGAAAGACAAACCTTCTCGAGTTCGCTGCCATTGTTGATTTTATCACAACACACTCGTCTAGGAACACTGCTCGTCGGCGATATCAGACCTGCGGTAAATAAACGTTAAATAGATCTAACCCAGTCAAGTCAAGTAGGAACACTACTAGAATTAGAATCTAATTCTAAGGCAGCAACTTACAAATTTAGGATCACCAAGGCAAGCCAACCTCTATGTTAGAAATACCGGAAATACGCCCACCTCAGGCTGAACGAACAGAAATGGACCTAAATTCACAGGCGTCGAAAATCCTAATCTAATACCGGTAGTAAGCGCTGGGACCGCCAGGGCCTAGATCTACATAAAAGCTCTGGCAGGATTAACAGTACATGTATGTGTAAATCACCTATTGCACAAAGCTTGCAGGCGACAGCATAAATAAAGCCACCATAACAATAACAACAGTATGTGTACATTTGATCACAGCACAGACAATAAATTCTACCATGATATCATGCTAGCATTTAATTCTTAATGTATGATTCCCGGGTACAGACAGTCTCAAGAATTATGCTTTCCAGTATGAAAAACGTTTTGAAAAGTCGAAAGTGTACGAGTACAATTTAAATATTGTTTTTTCTAATGTAATAATCATTATTATAAATCTACAATGAAGGTGAAAATGGCACCTCAGGGTACTTTGGCCTCATTCAAAGGTAAACCTGACCTTTGCGAGACTGAACCATTATCTGCAGCCTTTAGGCACAAAAAAATGACGTACTGTACCTACCTTGTGTAGACCATCTTTAATCATGCAAAGACAATACCAAAACCTTTTATCGGCATTTTCTTATTTTGATGAATATTTCACCGCATGCGAGAATATCAAGAGTGATAGGCCTGATTGTCGTGAACCAACAAAAAAGTGTTTTCACGACTTTACAATACATATGTAATTCTTTTCTTGCAGTTGTCTGTATTTTTATTTCGTCAAAGTTAAACGATGTCAGGTCACTGAAGAGGAAACAATTCAAATCTATTTTGCGCGAGATAAGGTCGGGAAGACTGAATCAGCTTTGATTTGTGAAAGTTTATCACAGTGACCTTGTAAATGATTGGATGACCTCTAGCCTGATCTCTTTAGTGTTTTTGTTTTGTTTTTTTAATTCATGGACGTTTTGCTTCATGTTGGTTTTGTTCTTGTTCTTGTTCTTCTTCTTATTCTTATTCTCTGTGAGCACCATGCACATAAGTACATGTATTACACATACCGGTACACAAATGCATACACGTAATGTATCCCAAACCCTTGATTGCATTTACATAATGAGCCATGGAGAATAAAGCATTTGCTTGGAACTAAAACTCAGACAAGTGTTCCGGAATCTTTTTTACTCAATGTGGAAGCAGGAGAGCCAGCGCAATGCCTTCAGCCAGAACAATCACAAACTACATTGTAGGCCTACATATACACATATATGTGTGCTTTGTACAAGTTTGTTCATTCACAATGAGGACAAATGCTACTTGAATAAAAAAAGGATCAAGCCACACTTTTATTTGCAAATCAAACCAATATGTTTATTGTCCAATTTTTTTCTTCTCCATTGTATTCAACACATTATAATGTATACATTTTATCACAAAATATAAGTGTGTACATTGTAAATGATTACATTAACAATGATTAACAGAAGACAAAAATAGGGATTTTCTGTGAGTTTGAGATCAAATAAAATAATAAAGATAATAAAAATAATATGGCACATTTTATAATGGCAAAATTTTTACACATAGGTATATGTACAATAATAAGGAGAGAAAAAAGACACTTTTTTTAAATAGCAAATTGGTTTACATAACGTAAACACCATTCATTGAAATTGAGAAAAATTCCTTCAAGGTCTATAAGTATAAGGCCAGAGAGCCATTTTTTTTTTATCCCAGTTTCAATAGCATGAAGTGGATAAGTTAGTACTAGATAAGATCTTAGACATGATCCCAGTCTACCTTTGGTTTACTAAATAAAAAAAAAAGCACGCTGGGATCCAATTTTCATGTAAAGTATCTTCCCAAAGATACAAGATGGTACCTGCTAGGATTTGAATTAAGGACCCTTGAAGGTGGAGCATAACACTCTAACCTTGCCATTCAGCTACCTGCCACATGTTTTAGTATATTTTACTTGTAAATTTCTCAAACATTTGTTGGATGGCACAACAGAAAAAAAAAGAAAAAATTTCACAAAGCATAAAATGAACAGCAAGTGAACAAAATGTTTCTGTATAAAACATTTCAGAAACATTTGTTGGATGGCACAGCAGCAAAAAAAAAGAAAACTAACAAAAATATCACAAAGCATAAAATGGACAGCAAGTGAAAAAAAGTTTTCTATAGGCACAATAGACAACTTATGTTCCACAGATCGCATTAACTCCAAATTTTGTAAATTCCTGCAACTGACATCACACAATTATGATTTGAAAATACATACCACATAAACGAAAAGAATAAACATCCTCCATGTTTCTCCTTCTTTATCTTAGCTAACGAACTAACCCTGAAATGAGATAACACTTTGTTAATTCGAAGAGAAAAGCACCAAAAAATAAAGTCTATCCTCAGAAATGGAATCATTTTCATGGTTGATCTACATGAATAATACACCAACATGGCCTTACTTACCACTTATCATCTTCAGTTATGATTGAAAGCTGGGGGGGTGGGGGGAAACTGCAGCAAACAATTTTAAAGGAAAGCGATGACACTTGCTATAATTTGTACCATGGTGTGTTCACTAATCTGGGGTATACTAAACAAAAAGCAAAAATGTACTTGTGTACTTTTGTTTTTCAGTTCACATCTATTATTAGAACAAACCGGCACAGGCCTAAGCTGTAACATGTACCGTATCTCATTTTGTCTTTGTTTATTACTCTTTTGCTTTTCCTTAGAGATAACTAATCCTGACAAAGTATTATCAAAAGTAAGTCAAAATTTTTAAAGGAAGTTGCTCTGGTTGAGAAATAATTAACAAAAGTGAAATACCTTGCATTTGGCATTCTTGCTTAATAAGTCATATTAACAGATAGTCTATCAAGAGAAAACATCACATAAAAATCAACATTTTGAGATCTACTTCTGCTAAAATGTTAATTCAAAAATAAACTTCTGGTCCCGCAGATTTCATTTTAAATAGTACCGGCACTTCTCTAGTGTATACAGCATTTCAGAAAAGTTCCCTTAAAACCAAATAAGGGAAAAGTAGTCAGAGCTATCCTGATTTTCATAGTGTAAACAGATAATATTATTACATGTATACTGCATCTTCTCCAGGATAGGATGCTTGGATGTTGGCCTTTTTCATTTTATTTTGCCGCAGACCAAACTAACAATTCTTACAATACAATGGTGAGGATAGTAGAAACCATGTAAAGTGTTTGAGTTTGTAAGTTCGTCAGCCCAACCACATGGGCACCGGCAAGAATTGCATTCGCTGATTTTTGGAAAGCTCATTTCTCCAAGGTGGGCCTTAGAGAAAAAAATAGCTATAGGCAATTTTTTTAAATGCACCTGTGCCTTGGAAGCATAGTCCCTTTCCCATTTATACTGACAAAAATTAGAGTTACTGTCCTTTTGAATGAAAACTTGCAGATAACCTGATTGTTGCATATCTGCTTCCCAAAATCATCTGTATTGTTATTAACTCCATGAAAAACTAAATATATAACAAAATAAGGCACGTTATGTATTCATTGTGATGAATCAAAATACTCAAGAGTCATATCACAGATAGGCACTCCTTCTTTCTCAGTTGAACAAAAAACAACATTTTTCTTGTCATCCCCTTGCCATACATGAGTATCTAGGTTCTGCCCCTCACCGCTCTCACTTAAGTAACAGATTCGCACTCTCTTGAGGCCACGTTGAATAATGTCCTTCTTTATCCCTTTAATTGGTGAGCTGGAAAGATCAGCACTGGAGATTTCACTGTGGTTGTCCCCTTTCTCTTGGCTTTTTCT
>JBDFRD010266735.1:0-10921 GCA_039654405.1 Bullina lineata
ATACATGTCATTGTTTGTGTTCTTGGTAAGCTTTTGTTTGGTATTTTATTTACAGGAAAAGAAATGTAATATGAGATATATATACATATGGCTTCTTTTGAGCTTCTGTTGTTTAACAGAAGTTGGTATAAAGATCTAAAAGTTTTTGAATATATAAGAAAGCTTGCATTAGGTCCCATGGCAATAATTGGTTTTTATAAATTAATCCTTTTTCAACATATATGACTTTAAGACATAAAGAAACAAAGTAAATATGATCCGAAAGATGATAATAAAGATTCCCAAACTTATACTTATATTTATCTCATATTTCTTTTATAGGTAGCATATTTACTATTGCCATTTTTCTTCTCTTATAGGAAAAAAAACAGTCAAATGAAGTTCCTGACTTGTGCAGCATTGTCTGTCATTGTTCGACCCACGTCAGCACTAGTTTGGCTTCTCCTTTGTTCCTGGCACCTTCAGCGGGTGTACGGCACTCCATCATTCAGTCGTGTCTTCCACAATTATCTTTTCGTTGGGTAAGGTCGCTTTGAAAGCCGTGCGTCCGGGTCATAAGTTATTTAACTCTTTCCATGCCACGATTGTTACAGGGTGTGTACAGAAAAATCGTAAAATCGAATGTTTTCCAGCTTTGAAAAGGGCGCCAACGTTTTCCGTTACTTGCAGGAAGTGCTGCTAGTTTTATAACAACTATATAGTTAAATGTAAAAGTGTAACTACGTTTTACAAAACAAAACAAAATATGACATCGTTGAACCGATAGATTGGCGATTGGCAAAAACGTGGCTACCGGAAGAACTGATAGATCGGCGATTGGCATGGAAAGAGTTAAGTAAAACAGTTGTTTTTTTTTAATGTTGATGAATTACTTATGAAATATTTGGTCTCACACCTTGAGATGAGAGGTAAATGACAAAAGAGAATATATTTTCTTTCGCTGATGACTCAGATTGATTTGTTTATAATAAAATTGTATTTGTTGCCTTACCTTATCTTCAAAGGAAAATGTTTATAAATGTTTTGTTCTAACACATTTGTCAAAGGAAGTAACTACCCAGAGTTAGGATCAAAGCCAAGGAAAGGCAATCAAGAAAAAGAACTGGAAACTGTTGACAATAAATATTGACTAATTTTACTGACCCATAATGCAACTCCATACAAAAATATGTTAAAGATACTGATTTTGAAAATGTAAATGTTTTGAGTTTAAATACCAAGATGGGCTGGCAAGGGTACATTTTTACATTTATCTATTTTAATAAAAGGCTAACTCGAAATTGGAGCAAAGGATTACGTGACAATCACACATGTAGACACCAACAGGTTTCGCCTAAAATTGAAAAACGAATTGTAGCATTTCAACGTGACATGTATTTTTTGGTAATTTCAACCATGAATTTTTAAAAATCACATTGCATCACAGCTTTCACCAATGTTCCATGCATATTTTACATTCCGCCTTTGTACGTTCTTTTTACTTTTAACAAAAAAAACCTGCGGCATTCATTCAGCAGCGAGAGCACCATTTCGCACCATATGTGTCACATAGATAACTAGGCCTAAGCTGCACAACCAACTCCCTTATCGATTTATTGGCGCTCTTACGAATGTTTTGAAATTTCCCAAGTAACGACAAAGGGACTTCGGGGAAGTCTCTAGTACATATATCATATATGATGTGTTATTTATTGACATCTTTCAGGGCTCTTTCCTTGGGACTGTCATCACTTATGGATCGTATCTGGTACGGCAAATGGATTTTTGTCCAGCTCAATTTCCTGCTGTTCAATGTGGTGCATGGTGGGGCTAGCATCTACGGTGTTCACCCGTGGCACTGGTACATCTCCCAAGGTTTCCCTGTGGTGCTGGGGATTCACATTTTCCCTTTTGTTGTGGGGGCATGGAGAGCAAAGAACAAAGTGTTGCTGTGGATTGTCGTGTGGATCATAGGAATACACAGGTTTGTTTTAGGGAGTTTTCCATTTTTTTAAAATTAGTGTTTAGGTTACATCATCATCACAAGCTTGTGTCGTGACACGGCATTCATTGATCTGATATTACGATACGGAATTGATCAAAATGAAGATGGAAAAGTGAATGACAGCAGATGTATCTGCTTTGAATTGTGTTGGGAAGGATTTCTATGTGAATTGTAACAGAAAGAAGATGAAAAGGGAGAGCAGAGAGAGAAATACAGACAAGTTTTTGAAAGTAGAAACAAGGAACTGATTTATTCATAGTCAGTAACATCTCCCAGGCTTTTTTTCCCTACACATTATATTACATGTAAGTGAAGAAGTGCTAGTGGAAATTTTCTTATCTGAAATGATGCCATACAGGCACTCTAGAAGTTTATTAATAGCTCATTATGTCAGTATTTATTGAATTTTTCATACTTTGCACTTTTTTTTAAACTTGCAGACAGATATTAATTAGTCATGCAAATAAAATGCGTTTTGCCTTATGCAGAAAATAATATCAGAATGAATGATATCATAAAATTTAGGTATTATAAAGTAATGAAATATGATAGAAGCAATGATAAATAACAGTAAATTAATAATAATAATAATATAGATGTTGCTGGTGCTGAAAATACTCTGATAAGCGATGAATGTTTGCAGAGAAGGCTGATGTCACCTTCATTCTCTCTTTCAGCTTCTTGCCTCACAAAGAATTCCGTTTCATCATGCCCGTAATTCCGCTCTGCATGCACTACTGTGGCGTTTACTTCCAACTGCTCTGCCAGAAGCCTTACCTTAAGAAAGTCAAGCATGAAGAAGTAGACCGAAAGAAAGAAAGCACTGAATCTGCATCCCAGGAGACACCAGCGACAGACTTAGACGCTGGTGAAGCTGATGTGCAGGACAGTGAGAAGGGTCGTGCTGGCAATAAGGATCAGGAAGATAGTGATGTGGAGAAGGTGAAGGAGGCAGAAAAGGAGGAGAAGTCTGAAAAAACAGGTGAGGACGGAAGTGAAGTCAAGAAAGGAGACAAGAAAGCTGAGGAAGGTGAAAAGGATGATAAGCTGAAAGAGGCAGGTGAAAGTGCAAATGCTGGACAGGATGCCAAGGTTCAGAAGTCGAGTTCTATGGATGAAAAGGGGGATCTTCCTGAGTCTCAGATCAGTGATAAAGATAACCCGGAGGTAGGTACTTTTGTTGCAGGTCGCAGAATTTTAAAAATGTTTGGTGTGCAAAGTGATTCCAGAAAGTTTTAATTTACACTTTGCTACCTTTCATTTGAGCCTATGGGAACAAACAATGATCTAAGTGCTATTTTTCTCATTTTAAGAAAATCGACTTTAAAAGAAATTTACGTTTTGTCCCCCAAAGTAAAGAAGTTAAACTTGTTTCTATTTTTACTTAATTTTTTTCTAGCGAAAGGTATATAGCTCATTATTTAGGCTACTTTTGGTAACAATATTTTCATTTGTCAGTTGTGTATGTCCGAGAAATGAAATAATTCTCTTGTTTTTACAGATAAGGACTTAGATCTTTGTTGAATTAAAGATTTCAACCTGCTGAACATCATGGCAGTAATACCTCAAAAACACCAGAATGGCACTTAGACCATTGTTGTTCTCAGGGACACATTTGTATTGTAGAGCAAATGCATAACTCAAAGCTCATGCAGCCCTTTTCAAACATAATTAAAACCCACGACATCTCATTATAAAAGGTATGATATGTATTTTTATTTTAAACATGATTTCTGATCATAATGCAGTCCCCAATGGCAACATATATGTGAGCGACGGTGACAGTTTTGACATTCCTGTCGTCGAGTGTTTTAATTTTATTCACATCTTTGAAAGCCTGCCCGTACATTTCAAGTATTCTTGTTCAGGTGTGGGACTGAAATTATTTTTGTTGCTTACCGTACTTCCAACAACTTATATGTTATTAAAGCTGTACAATTATGCTATTGTCACTTTCTACAATATTTTTGTTATTTTATTTGGCAGCTTGCGCGGGAAAGGAAACATCAGTGGAATCTGAGGAAGGCCAAAGTGTTTGCAATAATCCTGGCTGTGATGAACATGGTCCCAGCTCTCTACTTCTGTTTGATTCATCAGAGAGGAACCGTTACGGTCACCAAATACCTTCACGATGCTAGTCTGCATAATCCAAAGATGAATGTACTTTTTCTGATGCCTTGCCATTCAGCTCCTTACTACAGGTAATGAATAGAACTAGTATTGTATTTTGATATTTGGGGAAAGGGGGTGGGGGCAAGGGAATACTTGGTGACCAACAATTTTCTTAGATATTGATTTCCACTGTTTTGAACCTGGAAACCTTTATTGAATGGGTCAAGAGTCAACTGCACTACTAGTGTACCACCTCTTTGTGACATTTCTCTGAATGACTTTTCATGTTCATTTTATGTTGCATTGTATTATTTTACTTAACAGTAACAATACCTTTTCTGTCTTTGTAGGGTTAGAGGTCTGTAATGAATGGTAAATGAGAAGTTCGGCAAAAAGAATTGAAAATGCAAAAGTTGAGAATAAGAAAGAGTGGGAGGAGAAAAAAAGAAGAAGAAGAAGAAGAAGAAGGAGGAGTAGGAGGAGGAAGAGGCTGAGGAGAACAAGAAGAAGAAGAAGAAGAGGAAGAGAAAAAAAGAGGTATAAGAGGAGGAGTAACATGTCTATTGGCAACAGTAATAATTATTCCAATAAAAATCATTCTTTTTTCTCACTTGTTCTTTCTGATATTCCCCAGCTACTTGCACCAGAATATCTCAATGCGTTTTCTCACTTGTGAACCGAATCTCAAAGGACGTGATAACTACACAGATGAGGCAGACATTTTCTACCAAAACCCTGTGAGGTGGCTGAAGAAAGAATACTCATCGTCAAAGAAAATGTGGCCCAGCCACTTGGTCTATTTCAATACGCTGCGAAAAGAGATCAGCGGTATTCTCACTCAGAGTGGCTATAGGTTGTGTGAGAGTTTTTTCCATACTCACTTGCCAGAGGGAAGAGTTGGTGCCTCCGTGTTAGTCAGCTGTAGATGAGAAAGAAAAAGCTTTCTAATTTATGGAAGACTGAAATATTTTTTTTTGACTGGAGAAAAAAGATCTAATGAAGTGACCGTTGTTCAGGTGTGATCACAAATTTGGGACATCTAGGAAATCTTTAAGCAAGCTGTGCTTTTGTAACTCATTTCATATTTTGATTAAATCATTTGATATTTAGATAATTTGTATTAAATCAAAATTGTTCAACAAAATTCATTCCATCATTCCATTTTTCTTATGTTTTTTTTTTTCATATAAATTGCATTTGCGATAGAAAACTATGCATATCAAAAAAAAACCCGATAAATTAATATTTGTATTAGATTGGATAACCATTTTCTTTCATATACTTTGTTAGTTCTGTGTTTTATTTAGTGTTTTTTTTCTTCATGCTGTTTTTGTTTCTTTTTACTTGTTTAAAAATGTTTACTTTTTATTTCTATGTTAACAGTGTCATAATTTTTTCTTTTTTTTCCTGCCTTTTTCAGCAATTTTACTAATGCTTATCAGCATTTTTTTTTCTGTTCAATTGCGTTTTCCATCTCTTCTTCTGCTATGTTGCATCTCTTCCAAAGTGATATAAGTCAGAGTAGAACTATCATCTAGTCATTTCTTGTGTTGCAATCTGTGAATCATAATTTGTTATACAGTAGTTCTATAATGACATTCTAAAGCTCTTTCAAGAGTAACAAACCTTGTTTTAATTCTTATTGAATGCTACTGGACACTAAGTCTCAAGTTTGGCCCTTTTGTTCCATGACATCCTTTCGTAAGGTGCTCAATGGTTGTTCTCATTGAAAGTGTGAATTCACTTATAGGGAAGACCTCGTATACACTATCCGTTCGTCCAGCGTAAAATGATAATGTCAGTCATTGAGTCAATACAAATATTTTTTATCTCTGAATCATTGTATAACAGTGGAAGTGTGGTTGATACTATATTTTTTGCTGGTACATGATTTAAAATTTTTAAAGATTTTTCGACCTTCAGAGACACCACAAAGAAAGATATGGGTTAGGGTTCCAGGTGCAAGGTAGTTAAAAGTATTGACATCTTTTGTGGAGAAATTCCCTCAATATATAATAAATGTAATAATAATATGAATACAAAAATAATAATATCCCCTACATCCTTATCGTCATTACAATAATATTTTTATTCAATTTCTGTGTCCAAAACATACAACCTTGCTGATTTAGTTCAGAAAATAGAATAACTTTGGAAAACTTCTTGTGCATATTTGTCTCTCTCGTGAGTGGACACACACTTTCAATTGAGTTTCACACATTGAAAATTGTGAGGACTAAACGTCTACTTTAACGGAGGGCATTATCAAGTCCTATACGCTTGTTAACTTTATTTTGCAGCAGTTGCTTTTGTTGTAATTCTGTTGTTATCATATAATTATACCACCATAATTATTTATTGTTGTTGTTTAAACAAATCAAAGTAATATTTTTGTTTATTTTTTAATTCACTTGAGTTGTTTAATGGTGAAAAATAAAAAGTTTTGAAATTGCATGCAAATGATTATTACATGCAACTATCTTTAACACTTACAGTACCATCGGCAATAATTATCGCCCATCCCGACATTGCCTTTGACTACCGATGGCGACTATTATCGCCAATATGATGCAATGAAATGAAGAAGAAACTGACGGTATTCTCACTATATAGACAAGCAGTACTTTGTACTTTCGGAGTTACTGATACACTTATAAATCTGTGCCGTTTGTTTAATATTTGAAAAACATTAAAGGAAAGGAATTTTTTGCAAAAGATTGTATCATACTAGAGTAATGTAAATCTGAAAACTATTTAACTTGATCTGATGAGATGTCTTAAACTGATGTATGATATTACTATAGCTTGATAAATGCTGAAGAGTGGTGAGCGAATTTGAAATTTTCTGAATGCTAATGCTTGACTATAATTTTTTGGTACTCTATAATGAAATGTGTCTGAGTGTATATTGTTAGAACATGATTTAGAAACAGTCTTTTCGTTTAAGATTCCAGTTTCAGCTTTTGTACAACGAAGGAAAGGGAGCACTCAAATTACATTTGGTCCAGACTTTAGATTATAGATTTGACATGTGTTTTATGAATGATTTTTTTATTGAAAAAAAGCTATTTTCTTTTGCCTGTACTCAAATCTACCAGGACAGTAGTAGCAGTACATAGAAGTGGTGAAGGTATGATATTTTACACCATTTTCCCTTTCCCTACCCAGGTGAAAATTGGTACCAGTATATTCTGCTGGAGAAGTAAACCTTCAATAGACTAGCATCCTGTGTTGGTGATGATGTTAAAAAAAAAATCGTCTGTTCCACTTTACATTACCAAAACCGGGATGAGTTCCGACTCTGTGGGCCTCACTGGCTTTAAGTGAACGTTACTTTTAGTTACAAATTTTATTCAGTGAATTGGTCATTCAATGTTTTCTTAATTTCTTTGAATAATGAAACTGCATGTTCTGTTAGACGAATATTGTGTCATATTAGTCATGTATTTCAGAGATGCCTTTCCACTTGTTCAGACATCTGTGCTGGAAGGAATAGTGTCAGTCTACAGTTGTTAATTTTTCCAACAATTGCTCATATTATAATATAATCAGTGCTTGAAATCATGTAACATCATTATCTTATGAAAGTCTTTTTTCCATTTTTGACTTCATTTTTATCAGTGATACCATTTCAGACTACTAGTGTAAGTAGTTCTCACGTGAAATCAGTTCTTGTGTGTGATTGAAAATTACGCTTCTTATTTCTGTGTGCATATAGTGACTTCTTACTCTTGCATCAAATGGTTGTACAAATGTGAAAACTGATAGAGAATAAATTTGTTAGCACATGACCTTTAAACATCCCTAAATAGGACATGAATGTCTTTGTGAACACAAGAACAATAATCACTTGTGAGCTTTAACTGAAATCAAATAAATTCTTTAAAAAAAAAAATCAAAGATCCACTGGAAAAGTTGCATAGTGCGTGCATAATTCCGTAACTGAACTCATTAGATATAACTCTTTATTAATATAGTGCATTACTATCTTTGAAGATCAACATTTTTATGATTAGATAGATATGTATCGTCATAATTGTGATCATTCATAATTTTACAGAGTTAATACAATCTAGTCATATATGCCACTTTTTCTGTCTTTTTGCATCAATTAACTTAAGAAATAACTTTTAATCTGATTTCATGATTCATTGATGAGAAAATGGACAATTTCACTGCTTGACTGGACTCCTGTACATATTTCACTTCAAATGTTTTAAAAAAATTTAGAACATATTCCTTCACCAATTCCAAACAAAATAATATTTAGGAGATAATAATTTATATTATCCCCCTCACCCCCAGTAATATTTAGAATAAAAAAGAAAAAGAAAGGAATGAGTGAAGAAATTTAGACCATGACTTTCGTGTCAGTGTCATTGTTTTGATGACGTAGGTCCCTTCATCACTAAGAAAGTTCTTTGGGTTGATCTCGCTCGGAGTAAAATACCAAATCAAAAATTTTTACGAACTATGTTTTTTTCTGATTCATTCGCTTCAGCTTTAAATTTACACAGAAATACATTACTAATAAGTACTGCGTTCTGTGTTTTCATTTTCAATGCTGCTGAAAAGAAACTATATTTTAATAAAGTTTGTTTGTTTCCATATATCAGCCCTCAGAATAATCGAAATGGATGTCCTATGGGGAATCTACAGAGTGGATTTCAGCTGACATAATTATAAAACACGATGAAAAATCAAAACAGTTGATTTGTTGATATATTGATATATATAATTTTTGGCACTTTTTTTCGTTGGATTCTCACTCTAGGATTCCTGACTGTGTGATATCATTCCGAATCATATTCACCTCTGTGAAAAGAATGAATTAGCAAATCAGAAATTGATATGGTTGAACGTATGAACAAATGAGATATTTTATTAGATTTTCAACGACTGCTGTTTTTAGCAGAGAAACATTTCTGTACTATAGATGTACTATATTATGTAGTATCAAAATAGACTATTGATAGCCCTCATGCTGTGAAAGGACTTTGTGCTGTGTTGGGGACCATGATCAATAATTTTGAAAAATAGTGTGCGTTACGGACTCAGTCATTTTCCAATTTTAAACAAGATCAAGAAAACAGCTTTGAAACGCAATTCCATTTTATTGTCGTAAACCAATTTTATAGACTTTGTCTTCAGCAAACAATATATTTTATGTGTTAGCAATATTATTATTTTTGTGCTGCCTCATTCAACTGCTGATTTGATATATAACTGCTGACCTCTCGCAGCTATTACCTTTGCCATTTTTCAATTGCTGTTCATATAATGTATACTTCATTGTAATAATTCATTAACCATTCAAGTTGATTGTAGAATTAGATAGACCAGGGGACATCACATCTTGCTTTCAGGTCAATACTTTTTATTTCCTAGGCTTCTGAGAAGAAGAGGACCTTTTCTATATAATACTTGTAATGAGCTGTTTGTGCCACCTTCCATACCTTTTGAAGTGTTCTGGCGAACCAATGCTCAATAAACGAAGCTTATCTATAGGGTGAACTTGTAGCACTTGAACATTTTTTGAGTTTGTAATAAAAAACATCACAAAAATATGTGAACACATCTTTTTACGAAGAAATTTAGTCTTAAGTATTATCAGTTTTATGACAGACTAGCGCCCTGTCTAGGAGATGAAGTTAATTCATCTGTTCACGCTACCGAAACCGAGACAAGCTTCGGCTCTATGGGCCTCATGGCCTTGAAGGAACTTTACTTACTATTATTAATTTATGAGCTGTTGCAGGATGAAATGGTTATTGTAACTACATGTACTGCCGTATTTTGCTCAGATGTTCCTGCTTGTATTTGAGGTGTGAAATAGTGAACGTAATGTTTTCTTTTGTGCAGTTTCAAATTTTTCTCAGATCCAAAGCAATGTTCAGACATTTTATGTTCTATGTTTGGATATGAATACTGTTGATGTTTTTTTTTAAAGAATTTGGGTGAAAATGGTGATTAGAAGATAAAAATCGTATCATTATTTGGGAGAGTCATATAACAGCACAATACATTGAAAACTCTTAGGCTGTTTACACATTGGTGTTTGGGAAAAAATTGTCTTCTGGTGTTGGAAAGGATCTGAAACAAATTGTACATGTAATAACAGAGGAGTGCTTAGTGCATGATTATTGTCAGTCTATTTTAGAAATGTTGACGTCACTAAACTAACACTCAATTTTTGAATTCCTGGTGTCTCAAAATGAAAGTTCATATTAGATTTGAAGTAACTATTGTTGTTGAGTCAAATGAAATCCTTGAGTATAATGACCTTCAAGAAAGATATTATGTAGCAACAAGGAGTTCATCCTTGTATATTTCCTGAAGCAGCCTCAGTTCTAAGAACCTCAGGTGGTAGTTGCCGCAGTGTGAACTCATTGTGAGCTATTTTTCTAAAGGTTTCTATGTTGTGCCCTCTTGCAATTATTTTCACCTCTTCAAAATTATACAATTCTATTTGTCATTTGTTGTTTTAGTCATTTATTCATTCTTGTTCAATAAATCATATAATCAAACATTTGTGTTGATTCTTGAAATATTGAATTAAATGCTGTATCCCCCCCTTTTTTTTCCCCTTTTTTTTTCTTTTATAGTGCATCTTGGAAATTTCAAAGAATGTGGGAAAGAAAAGAAAAGCGATGGGAATTTCACATGTCTTACTATTCCAAGCAAAATATTTATTGCAGTAAAGAACAGAATTATAGATCTCTCTCTTTCTCTCCCTCTTTCTCTCTCTCTCTCCCTCTCTTTTTTCTCTCTCTCCCTCTCTTTTTCTCTCTCTCCCTCTCTCTCTCTTCCTCTCTCTCTCTCTCT